>CAWWDY010000303.1:0-130028 GCA_963942605.1 Poecilus cupreus
GAATTTATCAGTTTGAGTAGTTGAAAACAGCGTTTTTCTATGTTTTTAAATTTTAAAACAGCAATTTTATCGTCATTTCTCATAAATCGCCGTTTCGCACGAAAGAAACATGAATTTGTCAGTTTGAATAGTTCAAAACAGCGTTTTTCTATGTTTTTGCAAGTTTAAAACAGCAATTTTATCGTCATTTCTCATAAATCGCCGTTTCCACACGAACGAAACATCAATTTGTCTGTTTGAATAGTTCAAAACAGCGTTTTTCTATGTTTTTGCAAGTTTAAAACAGCAATTTTATCGTCATTTCTCATAAATCGCCGTTTCGCACGGAAGAAACATGAATTTGTCAGTTTGAATAGTTGAAAACAGCGTTTTTCAATGTTTTTGCAAGTTTAAAACAGCAATTTTATCGTGATTTCACAAAAATCCACCGTTTCGAACGTAAGAAACATGAATTTATCAGTTTGAATAATTGAAAACAGCGTTTTTCTATGTTTTTGCAAGTTTAAAACAGCAATTTTATCGTCATTTCTCATAAATCGCCGTTTCGCACGAAAGAAACATGAATTTGTCAGTTTGAATAGTTCAAAAAAGCGTTTTTCTATGTTTTTGCAAGTTTAAAACAGCAATTTTATCGTCATTTCTCATAAATCGCCGTTTCACACGAAAAAAACATGAATTTGTCAGTTTGAATAGTTCAAAACATCGTTTTTCTATGTTTTTGCAAGTTTAAAACAGAAATTTTATCGTGATTTCACAAAATCCACAGTTTCGAACGTAAGAAACATGAATTTATCAGTTTGAATAGTTGAAAACAGCGTTTTTCTATGTTTTTGCAAGTTCAAAATAGCAATTTTATCGTCATTTCTCATAAATCGCCGTTTCGCACGAAAGAAACATGAATTTATCAGTTTGAATAATTGAAAACAGCGTTTTTCTATGTTTTTGAAGTTTAAAACAGCAATTTTATCGTCATTTCTCATATATCGCCGTTTCGCACGGAAGAAACATGAATTTGTCAGTTTGAATAGTTCAAAACAGCGTTTTTCTATGTTTTTGCAAGTTTAAAACAGCAATTTCATCGTCATTTCTCATAAATCGCCGTTTCACACAAAAGAAACATGAATTTGTCAGTTTGAATAGTTCAAAACAGCGTTTTTCTATGTTTTTGCAAGTTTAAGACAGCAATTTTATCGTCATTTCTCATAAATCGCTGTTTCGCACGAAAGAAACATGAATTTATCAGTTTGAATAGTTGAAAACAGCGTTTTTCTATGTTTTTGCAAGTTTAAAACAGCAATTTTATCGTCATTTCTCATAAATTGCCGTTTCGCACGAAAGAAACATGAATTTGTCAGTTTGAATAGTTCAAAACAGCGTTTTGCTATGTTTTTGCAAGTTTAAAACAGCAATTTTATCGTCATTTCTCATAAATCGCCGTTTCGCACGAAAGAAACATGAATTTATCAGTTTGAGTAGTTGAAAACAGCGTTTTTCTATGTTTTTGAAGTTTAAAACAGCAATTTTATCGTCATTTCTCATAAATCGCCGTTTCGCACGAAAGAAACATGAATTTGTCAGTTTGAATAGTTCAAAACAGCGTTTTTCTATGTTTTTGCAAGTTTAAAACAGCAATTTTATCGTCATTTCTCATAAATCGCCGTTTCGCACGAAAGAAACATAAATTTATCAGTTTGAATAGTTGAAAACAGCGTTTTTCTATGTTTTTGCAAGTTTAAACAGCAATTTTATCGTCATTTCTCATAAATCGCCGTTTCGCACGAAAGAAACATGAATTTGTCAGTTTGAATAGTTCAAAACAGCGTTTTTCTATGTTTTTGCAAGTTTAAAACAGCAATTTTATCGTCATTTCTCATAAATCGCCGTTTCGCACGAAAGAAACATGAATTTATCAGTTTGAGTAGTTGAAAACAGCGTTTTTCTATGTTTTTGAAGTTTAAAACAGCAATTTTTTCGTCATTTCTCATAAATCGCCGTTTCGCACGAAAGAAACATGAATTTGTCAGTTTGAATAGTTGAAAACAGCGTTTTTCTATGTTTTTGCAAGTTTAAAACAGCAATTTTATCGTCATTTCTCATAAATCGCCGTTTCGCACGAAAGAAACATGAATTTGTCAGTTGGAATAGTTCAAAACAGCGCTTTTCTTTGTTTTTGCAAGTTTAAAACATCAATTTTATCGTCATTTCTCATAAATCGCCGTTTCACACGAAAGATACATGAATTTGTCAGTTTGAATAGTTCAAAACAGCGTTTTTCAATGTTTTTGCAAGTTTAAAACAGCAATTTTATCGTGATTTCACAAAATTCCACCGTTTCGAACGTAAGAAACATGAATTTATCAGTTTGAATAGTTGAAAACAGCGTTTTTCTATGTTTTTGCAAGTTTAAAACAGCAATTTTATCGTCATTTCTCATAAATCGCCGTTTCGCACGAAAGAAACATGAATTTGTCAGTTTGAATAGTTCAAAACAGCGTTTTGCTATGTTTTGCAAGTTTAAAACAGCAATTTTATCGTCATTTCTCATAAATCGCCGTTTCGCACGAAAGAAACATGAATTTATCAGTTTGAGTAGTTGAAAACAGCGTTTTTCTATGTTTTTGAAGTTTAAAACAGCAATTTTATCGTCATTTCTCATAAATCGCCGTTTCGCACGAAAGAAACATGAATTTGTCAGTTTGAATAGTTCAAAACAGCGTTTTTTCTATGTTTTTGCAAGTTTAAAACAGCAATTTTATCGTCATTTCTCATAAATCGCCGTTTCGCACGAAAGAAACATAAATTTATCAGTTTGAATAGTTGAAAACAGCGTTTTTCTATGTTTTTGCAAGTTTAAACAGCAATTTTATCGTCATTTCTCATAAATCGCCGTTTCGCACGAAAGAAACATGAATTTGTCAGTTTGAATAGTTCAAAACAGCGTTTTTCTATGTTTTTGCAAGTTTAAAACAGCAATTTTATCGTCATTTCTCATAAATCGCCGTTTCACACGAAAAAAACATGAATTTGTCAGTTTGAATAGTTCAAAACAGCGTTTTTCTATGTTTTTGCAAGTTTAAAACAGCAATTTTATCGTCATTTCTCATAAATCGCCGTTTCGCACGAAAGAAACATGAATTTATCAGTTTGAGTAGTTGAAAACAGCGTTTTTCTATGTTTTAGAAGTTTAAAACAGCAATTTTATCGTCATTTCTCATAAATCGCCGTTTCGCACGAAAGAAACATGAATTTGTCAGTTTGAATAGTTCAAAACAGCGTTTTGCTATGTTTTTGCAAGTTTAAAACAGCAATTTTATCGTCATTTCTCATAAATCGCCGTTTCGCACGAAAGAAACATGAATTTGTCAGTTTGAATAGTTCAAAACAGCGTTTTTCTATGTTTTTGCAAGTTTAAAACAGCAATTTCATCGTCATTTCTCATAAATCGCCGTTTCACACAAAAGAAACATGAATTTGTCAGTTTGAATAGTTCAAAACAGCGTTTTTCTATGTTTTTGCAAGTTTAAGACAGCAATTTTATCGTCATTTCTCATAAATCGCTGTTTCGCACGAAAGAAACATGAATTTATCAGTTTGAATAGTTGAAAACAGCGTTTTTCTATGTTTTTGCAAGTTTAAAACAGCAATTTTATCGTCATTTCTCATAAATTGCCGTTTCGCACGAAAGAAACATGAATTTGTCAGTTTGAATAGTTCAAAACAGCGTTTTGCTATGTTTTTGCAAGTTTAAAACAGCAATTTTATCGTCATTTCTCATAAATCGCCGTTTCGCACGAAAGAAACATGAATTTATCAGTTTGAGTAGTTGAAAACAGCGTTTTTCTATGTTTTTGAAGTTTAAAACAGCAATTTTATCGTCATTTCTCATAAATCGCCGTTTCGCACGAAAGAAACATGAATTTGTCAGTTTGAATAGTTCAAAACAGCGTTTTTCTATGTTTTTGCAAGTTTAAAACAGCAATTTTATCGTCATTTCTCATAAATCGCCGTTTCGCACGAAAGAAACATAAATTTATCAGTTTGAATAGTTGAAAACAGCGTTTTTCTATGTTTTTGCAAGTTTAAACAGCAATTTTATCGTCATTTCTCATAAATCGCCGTTTCGCACGAAAGAAACATGAATTTGTCAGTTTGAATAGTTCAAAACAGCGTTTTTCTATGTTTTTGCAAGTTTAAAACAGCAATTTTATCGTCATTTCTCATAAATCGCCGTTTCGCACGAAAGAAACATGAATTTATCAGTTTGAGTAGTTGAAAACAGCGTTTTTCTATGTTTTTGAAGTTTAAAACAGCAATTTTATCGTCATTTCTCATAAATCGCCGTTTCGCACGAAAGAAACATGAATTTGTCAGTTTGAATAGTTGAAAACAGCGTTTTTCTATGTTTTTGCAAGTTTAAAACAGCAATTTTATCGTCATTTCTCATAAATCGCCGTTTCGCACGAAAGAAACATGAATTTGTCAGTTGGAATAGTTCAAAACAGCGCTTTTCTTTGTTTTTGCAAGTTTAAAACATCAATTTTATCGTCATTTCTCATAAATCGCCGTTTCACACGAAAGATACATGAATTTGTCAGTTTGAATAGTTCAAAACAGCGTTTTTCAATGTTTTTGCAAGTTTAAAACAGCAATTTTATCGTGATTTCACAAAATTCCACCGTTTCGAACGTAAGAAACATGAATTTATCAGTTTGAATAGTTGAAAACAGCGTTTTTCTATGTTTTTGCAAGTTTAAAACAGCAATTTTATCGTCATTTCTCATAAATCGCCGTTTCGCACGAAAGAAACATGAATTTGTCAGTTTGAATAGTTCAAAACAGCGTTTTTGCTATGTTTTTGCAAGTTTAAAACAGCAATTTTATCGTCATTTCTCATAAATCGCCGTTTCGCACGAAAGAAACATGAATTTATCAGTTTGAGTAGTTGAAAACAGCGTTTTTCTATGTTTTTGAAGTTTAAAACAGCAATTTTATCGTCATTTCTCATAAATCGCCGTTTCGCACGAAAGAAACATGAATTTGTCAGTTTGAATAGTTCAAAACAGCGTTTTTCTATGTTTTTGCAAGTTTAAAACAGCAATTTTATCGTCATTTCTCATAAATCGCCGTTTCACACGAAAAAAACATGAATTTGTCAGTTTGAATAGTTCAAAACAGCGTTTTTCTATGTTTTTGCAAGTTTAAAACAGCAATTTTATCGTCATTTCTCATAAATCGCCGTTTCGCACGAAAGAAACATGAATTTATCAGTTTGAGTAGTTGAAAACAGCGTTTTTTCTATGTTTTAGAAGTTTAAAACAGCAATTTTATCGTCATTTCTCATAAATCGCCGTTTCGCACGAAAGAAACATGAATTTGTCAGTTTGAATAGTTCAAAACAGCGTTTTTCTATGTTTTTGCAAGTTTAAAACAGCAATTTTATCGTCATTTCTCATAAATCGCCGTTTCGCACGAAAGAAACATAAATTTATCAGTTTGAATAGTTGAAAACAGCGTTTTTCTATGTTTTTGCAAGTTTAAACGTCATTTCTCATAAATCGCCGTTTCGCACGAAAGAAACATGAATTTGTCAGTTTGAATAGTTCAAAACAGCGTTTTTCTTTGTTTTTGCAAGTTTAAAACATCAATTTTATCGTCATTTCTCATAAATCGCCGTTTCACACGAAAGATACATGAATTTGTCAGTTTGAATAGTTCAAAACAGCGTTTTTCAATGTTTTTGCAAGTTTAAAACAGCAATTTTATCGTGATTTCACAAAATTCCACCGTTTCGAACGTAAGAAACATGAATTTATCAGTTTGAATAGTTGAAAACAGCGTTTTTCTATGTTTTTGCAAGTTTAAAACAGCAATATAATCGTCATTTCTCATAAATCGCCGTTTCGCACGAAAGAAACATGAATTTGTCAGGTTGAATAGTTCAAAACAGCGTTTTGCTATGTTTTTGCAAGTTTAAAACAGCAATTTTATCGTCATTTCTCATAAATCGCCGTTTCGCACGGAAGAAACATGAATTTGTCAGTTTGAATAGTTGAAAACAGCGTTTTTCAATGTTTTTGCAAGTTTAAAACTGCAATTTTATCGTGATTTCACAAAAATCCACCGTTTCGAACGTAAGAAACATGAATTTATCAGTTTGAATAATTGAAAACAGCGTTTTTCTATGTTTTTGCAAGTTTAAAACAGCAATTTTATCGTCATTTCTCATAAATCGCCGTTTCGCACGAAAGAAACATGAATTTGTCAGTTTGAATAGTTCAAAAAAGCGTTTTTCTATGTTTTTGCAAGTTTAAAACAGCAATTTTATCGTCATTTCTCATAAATCGCCGTTTCACACGAAAAAAACATGAATTTGTCAGTTTGAATAGTTCAAAACAGCGTTTTTCTATGTTTTTGCAAGTTTAAAACAGCAATTTTATCGTCATTTCTCATAAATCGCCGTTTCGCACGAAAGAAACATGAATTTATCAGTTTGAGTAGTTGAAAACAGCGTTTTTCTATGTTTTAGAAGTTTAAAACAGCAATTTTATCGTCATTTCTCATAAATCGCCGTTTCGCACGAAAGAAACATGAATTTGTCAGTTTGAATAGTTCAAAAAAGCGTTTTTCTATGTTTTTGCAAGTTTAAAACAGCAATTTTATCGTCATTTCTCATAAATCGCCGTTTCACACGAAAAAAACATGAATTTGTCAGTTTGAATAGTTCAAAACAGCGTTTTTCTATGTTTTTGCAAGTTTAAAACAGCAATTTTATCGTCATTTCTCATAAATCGCCGTTTCGCACGAAAGAAACATGAATTTATCAGTTTGAGTAGTTGAAAACAGCGTTTTTCTATGTTTTAGAAGTTTAAAACAGCAATTTTATCGTCATTTCTCATAAATCGCCGTTTCGCACGAAAGAAACATGAATTTGTCAGTTTGAATAGTTCAAAACAGCGTTTTTCTATGTTTTTGCAAGTTTAAAACAGCAATTTTATCGTCATTTCTCATAAATCGCCGTTTCGCACGAAAGAAACATGAATTTATCAGTTTGAATAGTTGAAAACAGCGTTTTTCTATGTTTTTGCAAGTTTAAAACAGCAATATAATCGTCATTTCTCATAAATCGCCGTTTCGCACGAAAGAAACATGAATTTGTCAGTTTGAATAGTTCAAAACAGCGTTTTGCTATGTTTTTGCAAGTTTAAAACAGCAATTTTATCGTCATTTCTCATAAATCGCCGTTTCACACGAAAAAAACATGAATTTGTCAGTTTAAATAGTTCAAAACATCGTTTTTCTATGTTTTTGCAAGTTTAAAACAGCAATTTTATCGTGATTTCACAAAAATCCACCGTTTCGAACGTAAGAAACATGAATTTATCAGTTTGAATAGTTGAAAACAGCGTTTTTTTATGTTTTTGCAAGTTTAAAACAGCAATTTTATCGTCATTTCTCATAAATTGCCGTTTCACACGAAAGAAACATGAATTTGTCAGTTTGAATAGTTCAAAACAGCGTTTTTCTATGTTTTTGCAAGTTTAAAACAGCAATTTTATCGTCATTTCTCATAAATCGCCGTTTCACACGAAAGAAACATGAATTTGTCAGTTTGAATAGTTCAAAACAGCGTTTTTCTATGTTTTTGCAAGTTTAAAACAGCAATTTTATCGTCATTTCTCATAAATCGCTGTTTCGCACGAAAGAAACATGAATTTGTCAGTTTGAATAGTTCAAAACAGCGCTTTTCTATGTTTTTGCAAGTTTAAAACAGCAATTTTATCATCATTTCTCATAAATCGCCGTTTCGCACGAAAGAAACATGAATTTATCAGTTTGAATAGTTGAAAACAGCGTTTTTCTATGTTTTTGCAAGTTTAAAACAGCAATTTTATCGTCATTTCTCATAAATCGCCGTTTCGCACGAAAGAAACATAAATTTATCAGTTTAAATAGTTGAAAACAGCGTTTTTCTATGTTTTTGCAAGTTTAAACAGCAATTTTATCGTCATTTCTCATAAATCGCCGTTTCGCACGAAAGAAACATGAATTTGTCAGTTTGAATAGTTCAAAACAGCGTTTTTCTTTGTTTTTGCAAGTTTAAAACAGCAATTTTATCGTCATTTCTCATAAATCGCCGTTTCACACGAAAGATACATGAATTTGTCAGTTTGAATAGTTCAAAACAGCGTTTTTCAATGTTTTTGCAAGTTTAAAACAGCAATTTTATCGTGATTTCACAAAATTCCACCGTTTCGAACGTAAGAAACATGAATTTATCAGTTTGAATAGTTGAAAACAGCGTTTTTCTATGTTTTTGCAAGTTTAAAACAGCAATTTTATCGTCATTTCTCATAAATCGCCGTTTCGCACGAAAGAAACATGAATTTGTCAGTTTGAATAGTTCAAAACAGCGTTTTGCTATGTTTTTGCAAGTTTAAAACAGCAATTTTATCGTCATTTCTCATAAATCGCCGTTTCACACGAAAAAAACATGAATTTGTCAGTTTGAATAGTTCAAAACAGCGTTTTTCTATGTTTTTGCAAGTTTAAAACAGCAATTTTATCGTCATTTCTCATAAATCGCCGTTTCGCCCGAAAGAAACATGAATTTATCAGTTTGAGTAGTTGAAAACAGCGTTTTTCTATGTTTTTGAAGTTTAAAACAGCAATTTTATCGTCATTTCTCATAAATCGACGTTTCGCACGAAATAAACATGAATTTGTCAGTTTGAATAGTTCAAAACAGCGTTTTTCTATGTTTTTGCAAGTTTAAAACAGCAATTTTATCGTCATTTCTCATAAATCGCCGTTTCACACGAAAAAAACATGAATTTGTCAGTTTGAATAGTTGAAAACAGCGTTTTTCAATGTTTTTGCAAGTTTAAAACAGCAATTTTATCGTGATTTCACAAAAATCCACCGTTCCGAACGTAAGAAACATGAATTTATCAGTTTGAATTGTTGAAAACAGCGTTTTTCTATGTTTTTGCAAGTTTAAAACAGCAATTTTATAGTCATTTGTCATAAATCGCCGTTTTGCACGAAAGAAACATGAATTTGTCAGTTTGAATAGTTCAAAACAGCGTTTTTCTATGTTTTTGCAAGTTTAAAACAGCAATTTTATCGTCATTTCTCATAAATCGCCGTTTCACACGAAAAAAACATGAATTTGTCAGTTTGAATAGTTCAAAACAGCGTTTTTCTATGTTTTTGCAAGTTTAAAACAGCAATTTTATCGTCATTTCTCATAAATCGCCGTTTCGCATGGAAGAAACATGAATTTGTCAGTTTGAATAGTTGAAAACAGCGTTTTTCAAGGTTTTTGCAAATTTAAAACAGCAATTTTATCGTGATTTCACAAAAATCCATCGTTTCGAACGAAAGAAACATGAATTTATCAATTTGAATAGTTGAAAACAGCATTTTTCTATGTTTTTGCAAGTTTAAAACAGCAATTTTATCGTCATTTCCCATAAATCGCCGTTTCGCACGAAAGAAACATGAATTTGTCAGTTTGAATAGTTCAAAACAGCGTTTTTCTATGTTTTTGCAAGCTTAAAACAGCAATTTTATCGATATTTCTCATAAATCGCCGTTTCATACGAAAGAAACATGAATTTGTCAGTTTGAATAGTTCAAAACAGCGTTTTTCTATGTTTTTGCAAGTTTAAAACAGCAATTTTATCGTCATTTCTCATAAATCGCCGTTTCGCACGAAAGAAACATAAATTTATCAGTTTGAATAGTTGAAAACAGCGTTTTTCTATGTTTTTGCAAGTTTAAACAGCAATTTTATCGTCATTTCTCATAAATCGCCGTTTCGCACGAAAGAAACATGAATTTATCTGTTTGAATAGTTGAAAACAGCGTTTTTCTATGTTTTTGCAAGTTTAAAACAGCAATTTTATCGTCATTTCTCATAAATCGCCGTTTCGCACGAAAGAAACATAAATTTATCAGTTTGAATAGTTGAAAATAGCGTTTTTCTTGTTTTTGCAAGTTTAAAACAGTAATTTTATAGTCATTTCTCATAAATCGCCGTTTCGCACGAAAGAAACATGAATTTATCAGTTTGAGTTGTTAAAAATAGCGTTTTTCTATGTTTTTGCAAGTTTCAAACAGCAATTTTATCGTCATTTCTCATAAATCGCCGTTTCGCACGAAAGAAACATGAATTTATCAGTTTGAATAGTTGAAAACAGCGTTTTTCTATGTTTTTGCAAGTTTAAAACAGCAATTTTATCGTCATTTCTCATAAATCGCCGTTTCGCAAGAAAGAAACATGAATTTATCAGTTTGAGTTGTTAAAAATAGCGTTTTTCTATGTTTTTACAAGTTTAAAACAGCAATTTTATTGTCATTTCTCATAAATCGCCGTTTCACACGAAAGAAACATGAATTTGTCAGTTTGAATAGTTCAAAACAGCGTTTTTCTATGTTTTTGCAAGTTTAAAACAGCAATTTTATCGTCATTTCTCATAAATCGCCGTTTCGCACGAAAGAAACATGAATTTATCAGTTTGAGTAGTTGAAAACAGCGGTTTTCTATGTTTTTGAAGTTAAAACAGCAATTTTATCGTCATTTCTCATAAATCGCCGTTTCGCACGAAAGAAACATGAATTTGTCAGTTTGAATAGTTCAAAACAGCGTTATTCTATGTTTTTGCAAGTTTAAAACAGCAATTTTATCGTCATTTCTCATAAATCGCCGTTTCACACGAACGAAACATCAATTTGTCTGTTTGAATAGTTTAAAACAGCGTTTTTCTATGTTTTTGCAAGTTTAAAACAGCAATTTTATCGTCATTTCTCATAAATCGCCGTTTCGCACGGAAGAAACATGAATTTGTCAGTTTGAATAGTTGAAAACAGCGTTTTTCAATGTTTTTGCAAGTTTAAAACAGCAATTTTATCGTGATTTCACAAAAATCCACCGTTTCGAACGTAAGAAACATGAATTTATCAGTTTGAATAATTGAAAACAGCGTTTTTCTATGTTTTTGCAAGTTTAAAACAGCAATTTTATCGTCATTTCTCATAAATCGCCGTTTCGCACGAAAGAAACATGAATTTGTCAGTTTGAATAGTTCAAAAAAGCGTTTTTCTATGTTTTTGCAAGTTTAAAACAGCAATTTTATCGTCATTTCTCATAAATCGCCGTTTCACACAAAAAAAACATGAATTTGTCAGTTTGAATAGTTCAAAACATCGTTTTTCTATGTTTTTGCTAGTTTAAAACAGCAATTTTATCGTGATTTCACAAAAATCCACCGTTTCGAACGTAAGAAACATGAATTTATCAGTTTGAATAGTTGAAAACAGCGTTTTTCTATGTTTTTGCAAGTTTAAAATAGCAATTTTATCGTCATTTCTCACAAATCGCCGTTTCGCACGAAAGAAACATGAATTTGTCAGTTTGAATAGTTCAAAACAGCGTTTTTTCTATGTTTTTGCAAGTTTAAAACAGCAATTTTATCGTCATTTCTCATAAATCGCCGTTTCACACGAAAAAAACATGAATTTGTCAGTTTGAATAGTTCAAAACAGCGTTTTTCTATGTTTTTGCAAGTTTAAAACAGGAATTTTATCGTCATTTCTCATAAATCGCCGTTTCGCACGAAAGAAGCATGAATTTATCAGTTTGAATAATTGAAAACAGCGTTTTTCTATGTTTTTGAAGTTTAAAACAGCAATTTTATCGTCATTTCTCATATATCGCCGTTTCGCACGAAAGAAACATGAATTTATCAGTTTGAATAGTTTAAAACAGCGTTTTTCTATGTTTTTGCAAGTTTAAAACAGCAATTTTATCGTCATTTCTCATAAATTGCCGTTTCACACGAAAGAAACATGAATTTGTCAGTTTGAATAGTTCAAAACAGCGTTTTTCTATGTTTTTGCAAGTTTAAAACAGCAATTTTATCGTCATTTCTCATAAATCGCTGTTTCGCACGAAAGAAACATGTATTTGTCAGTTTGAATAGTTCAAAACAGCGCTTTTCTATGTTTTTGCAAGTTTAAAACAGCAATTTTATCATCATTTCTCATAAATCGCCGTTTCGCACGAAAGAAACATGAATTTATCAGTTTGAATATTTGAAAACAGCGTTTTTCTATGTTTTTGCAAGTTTAAAACAGCAATTTTATCGTCATTTCTCATAAATCGCCGTTTCGCACGAAAGAAACATAAATTTATCAGTTTGAATAGTTGAAAACAGCGTTTTTCTATGTTTTTGCAAGTTTAAAACAGCAATTTTATCGTGATTTCACAAAATTCAACCGTTTCGAACGTAAGAAACATGAATTTATCAGTTTGAATAGTTGAAAACAGCGTTTTTCTATGTTTTTGCAAGTTTAAAACAGCAATTTTATCGTCATTTCTCATAAATCGCCGTTTCGCACGAAAGAAACATGAATTTATCAGTTTGAATAGTTGAAAACAGCGTTTTTCTATGTTTTTGCAAGTTTAAAACAGCAATTTTATCGTCATTTCTCATAAATCGCCGTTTCACACGAAAAAAACATGAATTTGTCAGTTTGAATAGTTCAAAACAGCGTTTTTCTATGTTTTTGCAAGTTTAAAACAGGAATTTTATCGTCATTTCTCATAAATCGCCGTTTCGCACGAAAGAAACATGAATTTATCAGTTTGAATAATTGAAAACAGCGTTTTTCTATGTTTTTGAAGTTTAAAACAGCAATTTTATCATCATTTCTCATATATCGCCGTTTCGCACGAAAGAAACATGAATTTGTCAGTTTGAATAGTTTTAAAACAGCGTTTTTCTATGTTTTTGCAAGTTTAAAACAGCAATTTTATCGTCATTTCTCATAAATTGCCGTTTCACACGAAAGAAACATGAATTTGTCAGTTTGAATAGTTCAAAACAGCGTTTTTCTATGTTTTTGCAAGTTTAAAACAGCAATTTTATCGTCATTTCTCATAAATCGCTGTTTCGCACGAAAGAAACATGTATTTGTCAGTTTGAATAGTTCAAAACAGCGCTTTTCTATGTTTTTGCAAGTTTAAAACAGCAATTTTATCATCATTTCTCATAAATCGCCGTTTCGCACGAAAGAAACATGAATTTATCAGTTTGAATAGTTGAAAACAGCGTTTTTCTATGTTTTTGCAAGTTTAAAACAGCAATTTTATCGTCATTTCTCATAAATCGCCGTTTCGCACGAAAGAAACATAAATTTATCAGTTTGAATAGTTGAAAACAGCGTTTTTCTATGTTTTTGCAAGTTTAAAACAGCAATTTTATCGTGATTTCACAAAATTCAACCGTTTCGAACGTAAGAAACATGAATTTATCAGTTTGAATAGTTGAAAACAGCGTTTTTCTATGTTTTTGCAAGTTTAAAACAGCAATTTTATCGTCATTTCTCATAAATCGCCGTTTCGCACGAAAGAAACATGAATTTGTCAGTTTGAATAGTTCAAAACAGCGTTTTGCTATGTTTTTGCAAGTTTAAAACAGCAATTTTATCGTCATTTCTCATAAATGGCCGTTTCACACGAAAAAAACATGAATTTGTCAGTTTGAATAGTTCAAAACAGCGTTTTTCTATGTTTTTGCAAGTTTAAAACAGCAATTTTATCGTCATTTCTCATAAATCGCCGTTTCGCACGAAAGAAACATGAATTTATCAGTTTGAGTAGTTGAAAACAGCGTTTTTCTATGTTTTTGAAGTTTAAAACAGCAATTTTATCGTCATTTCTCATAAATCGCCGTTTCGCACGAAAGAAACATGAATTTGTCAGTTTGAATAGTTCAAAACAGCGTTTTTCTATGTTTTTGCAAGTTTAAAACAGCAATTTTATCGTCATTTCTCATAAATCGCCGTTTCACACGAAAGAAACATCAATTTGTCTGTTTGAATAGTTCAAAACAGCGTTTTTCTATGTTTTTGCAAGTTTAAAACAGCAATTTTATCGTCATTTCTCATAAATCGCCGTTTCGCACGGAAGAAACATGAATTTGTCAGTTTGAATAGTTGAAAACAGCGTTTTTCAATGTTTTTGCAAGTTTAAAACAGCAATTTTATCGTCATTTCTCATAAATCGCCATTTCACACGAAAAAAACATGAATTTGTCAGTTTGAATAGTTCAAAACATCGTTTTTCTATGTTTTTGCAAGTTTAAAACACCAATTTTATCGTCATTTCTCATAAATCGCCGTTTCGCACGAAAGAAACATGAATTTATCAGTTTGAATAGTTGAAAACAGCGTTTTTCTATGTTTTTGCAAGTTTAAAACAGCAATTTTGTCGTCATTTCTCATAAATCGCCGTTTCGCAAGAAAGAAACATGAATTTGTCAGTTTGAATAGTTCAAAACAGCGTTTTTCTATGTTTTTGCAAGTTTAAAATAGCAATTTTATCGTCATTTCTCATAAATCGCCGTTTCACACGAAAAAAACATGAATTTGTCAGTTTGAATAATTGAAAACAGCGTTTTTCAATGTTTTTGCTAGTTTAAAACAGCAATTTTATCGTGATTTCACAAAAATCCACCGTTCCGAATGTAAGAAACATGAATTTATCAGTTTGAATTGTTGAAAACAGCGTTTTTCTATGTTTTTGCAAGTTTTAAACAGCAATTTTATAGTCATTTGTCATAAATCGCCGTTTTGCACGAAAGAAACATGAATTTGTCAGTTTGAATAGTTCAAAACAGCGTTTTTCTATGTTTTTGCAAGTTTAAAACAGCAATTTTATCGTCATTTCTCATAAATCGCCGTTTCACACGAAAAAAACATGAATTTGTCAGTTTGAATAGTTGAAAACAGCGTTTTTCAAGGTTTTTGCAAATTTAAAACAGCAATTTTATCGTGATTTCACAAAAATCCATCGTTTCGAACGTAAGAAACATGAATTTATCAATTTGAATAGTTAAAAACAGCATTTTCCTATGTTTTTGCAAGTTTAAAACAGCAATTTTATCGCCATTTCTCATAAATCGCCGTTTCGCACGAAAGAAACATGAATTTGTCAGTTTGAATAGTTCAAAACAGCGTTTTTCTATGTTTTTGCAAGTTTAAAACAGCAATTTTATCTTCATTTCTCATAAATCGCCGTTTCGCACGAAAGAAACATAAATTTATCAGTTTGAATAGTTGAAAACAGCGTTTTTCTATGTTTTTGCAAGTTTAAACAGTAATTTTATCGTCATTTCTCATAAATCGCCGTTTCGCACGAAAGAAACATGAATTTATCTGTTTGAATAGTTCAAAACAGCGTTTTTCTATGTTTTTGCAAGTTTAAAACAGCAATTTTATCGTCATTTCTCATAAATCGCCGTTTCACACGAAAGAAACATCAATTTGTCTGTTTGAATAGTTCAAAACAGCGTTTTTCTATGTTTTTGCAAGTTTAAAACAGCAATTTTATCGTCATTTCTCATAAATCGCCGTTTCGCACGGAAGAAACATGAATTTGTCAGTTTGAATAGTTGAAAACAGCGTTTTTCAATGTTTTTGCAAGTTTAAAACAGCAATTTTATCGTCATTTCTCATAAATCGCCGTTTCACACGAAAAAAACATGAATTTTGTCAGTTTGAATAGTTCAAAACATCGTTTTTCTATGTTTTTGCAAGTTTAAAACAGCAATTTTATCGTCATTTCTCATAAATCGCCGTTTCGCACGGAAGAAACATGAATTTGTCAGTTTGAATAGTTGAAAACAGCGTTTTTCAATGTTTTTGCAAGTTTAAAACAGCAATTTTATCGTCATTTCTCATAAATCGCCGTTTCACACGAAAAAAACATGAATTTGTCAGTTTGAATAGTTCAAAACATCGTTTTTTCTATGTTTTTGCAAGTTTAAAACACCAATTTTATCGTCATTTCTCATAAATCGCCGTTTCGCACGAAAGAAACATGAATTTATCAGTTTGAATAGTTGAAAACAGCGTTTTTCTATGTTTTTGCAAGTTTAAAACAGCAATTTTGTCGTCATTTCTCATAAATCGCCGTTTCGCACGAAAGAAACATGAATTTGTCAGTTTGAATAGTTCAAAACAGCGTTTTTCTATGTTTTTGCAAGTTTAAAATAGCAATTTTATCGTCATTTCTCATAAATCGCCGTTTCACACGAAAAAAACATGAATTTGTCAGTTTGAATAATTGAAAACAGCGTTTTTCAATGTTTTTGCTAGTTTAAAACAGCAATTTTATCGTGATTTCACAAAAATCCACCGTTCCGAATGTAAGAAACATGAATTTATCAGTTTGAATTGTTGAAAACAGCGTTTTTCTATGTTTTTGCAAGTTTTAAACAGCAATTTTATAGTCATTTGTCATAAATCGCCGTTTTGCACGAAAGAAACATGAATTTGTCAGTTTGAATAGTTCAAAACAGCGTTTTTCTATGTTTTTGCAAGTTTAAAACAGCAATTTTATCGTCATTTCTCATAAATCGCCGTTTCACACGAAAAAAACATGAATTTGTCAGTTTGAATAGTTGAAAACAGCGTTTTTCAAGGTTTTTGCAAATTTAAAACAGCAATTTTATCGTGATTTCACAAAAATCCATCGTTTCGAACGTAAGAAACATGAATTTATCAATTTGAATAGTTGAAAACAGCATTTTCCTATGTTTTTGCAAGTTTAAAACAGCAATTTTATCGCCATTTCTCATAAATCGCCGTTTCGCACGAAAGAAACATGAATTTGTCAGTTTGAATAGTTCAAAACAGCGTTTTTCTATGTTTTTGCAAGTTTAAAACAGCAATTTTATCTTCATTTCTCATAAATCGCCGTTTCGCACGAAAGAAACATAAATTTATCAGTTTGAATAGTTGAAAACAGCGTTTTTCTATGTTTTTGCAAGTTTAAACAGTAATTTTATCGTCATTTCTCATAAATCGCCGTTTCGCACGAAAGAAACATGAATTTATCTGTTTGAATAGTTCAAAACAGCGTTTTTCTATGTTTTTGCAAGTTTAAAACAGCAATTTTATCGTCATTTCTCATAAATCGCCGTTTCACACGAAAGAAACATCAATTTGTCTGTTTGAATAGTTCAAAACAGCGTTTTTCTATGTTTTTGCAAGTTTAAAACAGCAATTTTATCGTCATTTCTCATAAATCGCCGTTTCGCACGGAAGAAACATGAATTTGTCAGTTTGAATAGTTGAAAACAGCGTTTTTCAATGTTTTTGCAAGTTTAAAACAGCAATTTTATCGTCATTTCTCATAAATCGCCGTTTCACACGAAAAAAACATGAATTTTGTCAGTTTGAATAGTTCAAAACATCGTTTTTCTATGTTTTTGCAAGTTTAAAACAGCAATTTTATCGTCATTTCTCATAAATCGCCGTTTCGCACGGAAGAAACATGAATTTGTCAGTTTGAATAGTTGAAAACAGCGTTTTTCAATGTTTTTGCAAGTTTAAAACAGCAATTTTATCGTCATTTCTCATAAATCGCCGTTTCACACGAAAAAAACATGAATTTGTCAGTTTGAATAGTTCAAAACATCGTTTTTCTATGTTTTTGCAAGTTTAAAACACCAATTTTATCGTCATTTCTCATAAATCGCCGTTTCGCACGAAAGAAACATGAATTTATCAGTTTGAATAGTTGAAAACAGCGTTTTTCTATGTTTTTGCAAGTTTAAAACAGCAATTTTGTCGTCATTTCTCATAAATCGCCGTTTCGCACGAAAGAAACATGAATTTGTCAGTTTGAATAGTTCAAAACAGCGTTTTTCTATGTTTTTGCAAGTTTAAAATAGCAATTTTATCGTCATTTCTCATAAATCGCCGTTTCACACGAAAAAAACATGAATTTGTCAGTTTGAATAATTGAAAACAGCGTTTTTCAATGTTTTTGCTAGTTTAAAACAGCAATTTTATCGTGATTTCACAAAAATCCACCGTTCCGAATGTAAGAAACATGAATTTATCAGTTTGAATTGTTGAAAACAGCGTTTTTCTATGTTTTTGCAAGTTTAAAACAGCAATTTTATAGTCATTTGTCATAAATCGCCGTTTTGCACGAAAGAAACATGAATTTGTCAGTTTGAATAGTTCAAAACAGCGTTTTTCTATGTTTTTGCAAGTTTAAAACAGCAATTTTATCGTCATTTCTCATAAATCGCCGTTTCACACGAAAAAAACATGAATTTGTCAGTTTGAATAGTTGAAAACAGCGTTTTTCAAGGTTTTTGCAAATTTAAAACAGCAATTTTATCGTGATTTCACAAAAATCCATCGTTTCGAACGTAAGAAACATGAATTTATCAATTTGAATAGTTGAAAACAGCATTTTCCTATGTTTTTGCAAGTTTAAAACAGCAATTTTATCGCCATTTCTCATAAATCGCCGTTTCGCACGAAAGAAACATGAATTTGTCAGTTTGAATAGTTCAAAACAGCGTTTTTCTATGTTTTTGCAAGTTTAAAACAGCAATTTTATCTTCATTTCTCATAAATCGCCGTTTCGCACGAAAGAAACATAAATTTATCAGTTTGAATAGTTGAAAACAGCGTTTTTCTATGTTTTTGCAAGTTTAAACAGTAATTTTATCGTCATTTCTCATAAATCGCCGTTTCGCACGAAAGAAACATGAATTTATCTGTTTGAATAGTTCAAAACAGCGTTTTTCTATGTTTTTGCAAGTTTAAAACAGCAATTTTATCGTCATTTCTCATAAATCGCCGTTTCACACGAAAGAAACATCAATTTGTCTGTTTGAATAGTTCAAAACAGCGTTTTTCTATGTTTTTGCAAGTTTAAAACAGCAATTTTATCGTCATTTCTCATAAATCGCCGTTTCGCACGGAAGAAACATGAATTTGTCAGTTTGAATAGTTGAAAACAGCGTTTTTCAATGTTTTTGCAAGTTTAAAACAGCAATTTTATCGTCATTTCTCATAAATCGCCGTTTCACACGAAAAAAACATGAATTTTGTCAGTTTGAATAGTTCAAAACATCGTTTTTCTATGTTTTTGCAAGTTTAAAACACCAATTTTATCGTCATTTCTCATAAATCGCCGTTTCGCACGAAAGAAACATGAATTTATCAGTTTGAATAGTTGAAAACAGCGTTTTTCTATGTTTTTGCAAGTTTAAAACAGCAATTTTATCGTCATTTCTCATAAATCGCCGTTTCGCACGAAAGAAACATGAATTTGTCAGTTTGAATAGTTCAAAACAGCGTTTTTCTATGTTTTTGCAAGTTTAAAATAGCAATTTTATCGTCATTTCTCATAAATCGCCGTTTCACACGAAAAAAACATGAATTTGTCAGTTTGAATAGTTGAAAACAGCGTTTTTCAATGTTTTTGCTAGTTTAAAACAGCAATTTTATCGTGATTTCACAAAAATCCACCGTTCCGAATGTAAGAAACATGAATTTATCAGTTTGAATTGTTGAAAACAGCGTTTTTCTATGTTTTTGCAAGTTTAAAACAGCAATTTTATAGTCATTTGTCATAAATCGCCGTTTTGCACGAAAGAAACATGAATTTGTCAGTTTGAATAGTTCAAAACAGCGTTTTTCTATGTTTTTGCAAGTTTAAAACAGCAATTTTATCGTCATTTCTCATAAATCGCCGTTTCACACGAAAAAAACATGAATTTGTCAGTTTGAATAGTTGAAAACAGCGCTTTTCAAGGTTTTTGCAAATTTAAAACAGCAATTTTATCGTGATTTCACAAAAATCCATCGTTTCGAACGTAAGAAACATGAATTTATCAATTTGAATAGTTGAAAACAGCATTTTCCTATGTTTTTGCAAGTTTAAAACAGCAATTTTATCGCCATTTCTCATAAATCGCCGTTTCGCAAGAAACATGAATTTGTCAGTTTGAATAGTTCAAAACAGCGTTTTTCTATGTTTTTGCAAGTTTAAAACAGCAATTTTATCTTCATTTCTCATAAATCGCCGTTTCGCACGAAAGAAACATAAATTTATCAGTTTGAATAGTTGAAAACAGCGTTTTTCTATGTTTTTGCAAGTTTAAACAGTAATTTTATCGTCATTTCTCATAAATCGCCGTTTCGCACGAAAGAAACATGAATTTATCTGTTTGAATAATTGAAAACAGCGTTTTTCTATGTTTTTGCAAGTTTAAAACAGCAATTTTATCGTCATTTCTCATAAATCGCCGTTTCACACGAAAGAAACATGAATTTGTCAGTTTTAATAGTTCAAAACAGCGTTTTTCTATGTTTTTACAAGTTTAAAACAGCAATTTTATTGTCATTTCTCATAAATCGCCGTTTCGCACGGAAGAAACATGAATTTGTCAGTTTGAATAGTTGAAAACAGCGTTTTTCAATGTTTTTGCAAGTTTAAAGCAGCAATTTTATCGTGATTTCACAAAAATCCACCTTTTCGAACGTAAGAAACATGAATTTATCAGTTTGAATAGTTGAAAACAGCGTTTTTCTATGTTTTTGCAAGTTTAAAACAGCAATTTTATCATCATTTCTCATAAATCGCCGTTTCGCACGAAAGAAACATGAATTTGTCAGGTTGAATAGTTCAAAACAGCGTTTTTCTATGTTTTTGCAAGTTTAAAACAGCAACTTTATCGTCATTTCTCATGAATCGCCGTTTCGCACGAAAGAAACATGAATTTGTCAGCTTGAATAGTTTAAAACAGCGTTTTTCTATGTTTTTGCAAGTTTAAAACAGCAATTTTATCGTCATTTCTCATAAATCGCCGTTTCACACGAAAGAAACATGAATTTGTCAGTTTGAATAGTTCAAAACAGCGTTTTTCTATGTTTTTGCCAGTTTAAAACAGCAATTTTATCCTCATTTCTCATAAATCGCCGTTTCGCACGGAAGAAACATGAATTTGTCAGTTTAAATAGTTGAAAACAGCGTTTTTCAATGTTTTTGCAAGTTTAAAACAGCAATTTTATCGTGATTTCACCAAAATCCACCGTTTCGAACGTAAGAAACATGAATTTATCAGTTTGAATAGTTGAAAACAGCGTTTTTCTATGTTTTTGCAAGTTTAAAACAACAATTTTATCGTCATTTCTCATAAATCGCCGTTTCGCACGAAAGAAACAAGAATTTGTCCGTTTGAATAGTTCAAAACAGCGTTTTTCTATGTTTTTGCAAGTTTAAAACAGCAATTTTATCGTCATTTCTCATAAATCGCCGTTTCGCACAAAAGGAACATGAATTTGTAAGTTTGAATAGTTCAAAACAGCGTTTTTCTATGATTTTGCAACTTTAAAACAGCAATTTTATCGTCATTTCTCATAAATCGCCGTTTCACACAAAAGAAACATGAATTTGTCAGTTTGAATAGTTCAAAACAGCGTTTTTCTATGTTTTTGCAAGTTTAAAACAGCAATTTTATCGTCATATCTCATAAATCGCCGTTTCGCACGAAAGAAACATGAATTTGTCAGTTTGAATAGTTGAAAACAGCGTTTTTCAATGTATTTGCAAGTTTAAAACAGCAATTTTATCGTCATTTCTCATAAATCGCCGTTTCACACGAAAAAAACATGAATTTGTCAGTTTGAATAGTTCAAAACAGCGTTTTTCTATGTTTTTGCAAGTTTAAAACGGCAATTTTATCGTCATTTCTCATAAATCGCCGTTTCGCACGAAAGAAACATGAAATTATCAGTTTGAATAGTTGAAAACAGCGTTTTTCTATGTTTTTGAAGTTTAAAACAGCAATTTAATCTTCATTTCTCATAAATCGCCGTTTCGCACAAAAGAAACATGAATTTGTTAGTTTGAATAGTTCAAAACAGCGTTTTTCTATGTTTTTGCAAGTTTAAAACAGCAATTTTATCGTCATTTCTCATAAATCGCCGTTTCACACGTAAAAAACATGAATTTATCAGTTTGAATAGTTCAAAACAGCGTTTTTCTATGTTTTTGCAAGTTTAAAACAGCAATTTTATCGTCATTTCTCATAAATCGCCGTTTCACACGAAAGAAACATGAATTTGTCAGTTTGAATAGTTCAAAACAGCGTTTTTCTATGTTTTTGCAAGTTTAAAACAGCAATTTTATCGTCATTTCTCATAAATCGCCGTTTTGCACGGAAGAAACATGAATTTGTCAGTTTGAATAGTTGAGAACAGCGTTTTTCAATGTTTTTGCAAGTTTAAAACAGCAATTTTATCGTGATTTCACGAAAATCCACCTTTTCGAACGTAAGAAACATGAATTTATCAGTTTGAATAGTTGAAAACAGCGTTTTTCTATGTTTTTGCAAGTTTAAAACAGCAATTTTATCATCATTTCTCATAAATCGCCGTTTCGCACGAAAGAAACATGAATTTGTCAGGTTGAATAGTTCAAAACAGCGTTTTTCTATGTTTTTGCAAGTTTAAAACAGCAACTTTATCGTCATTTCTCATGAATCGCCGTTTCGCACGAAAGAAACATGAATTTGTCAGCTTGAATAGTTTAAAACAGCGTTTTTCTATGTTTTTGCAAGTTTAAAACAGCAATTTTATCGTCATTTCTCATAAATCGCCGTTTCACACGAAAGAAACATGAATTTGTCAGTTTGAATAGTTCAAAACAGCGTTTTTCTATGTTTTTGCCAGTTTAAAACAGCAATTTTATCCTCATTTCTCATAAATCGCCGTTTCGCACGGAAGAAACATGAATTTGTCAGTTTAAATAGTTGAAAACAGCGTTTTTCAATGTTTTTGCAAGTTTAAAACAGCAATTTTATCGTGATTTCACCAAAATCCACCGTTTCGAACGTAAGAAACATGAATTTATCAGTTTGAATAGTTGAAAACAGCGTTTTTCTATGTTTTTGCAAGTTTAAAACAACAATTTTATCGTCATTTCTCATAAATCGCCGTTTCGCACGAAAGAAACAAGAATTTGTCCGTTTGAATAGTTCAAAACAGCGTTTTTCTATGTTTTTGCAAGTTTAAAACAGCAATTTTATCGTCATTTCTCATAAATCGCCGTTTCGCACAAAAGGAACATGAATTTGTAAGTTTGAATAGTTCAAAACAGCGTTTTTCTATGATTTTGCAACTTTAAAACAGCAATTTTATCGTCATTTCTCATAAATCGCCGTTTCACACAAAAGAAACATGAATTTGTCAGTTTGAATAGTTCAAAACAGCGTTTTTCTATGTTTTTGCAAGTTTAAAACAGCAATTTTATCGTCATATCTCATAAATCGCCGTTTCGCACGAAAGAAACATGAATTTGTCAGTTTGAATAGTTGAAAACAGCGTTTTTCAATGTATTTGCAAGTTTAAAACAGCAATTTTATCGTCATTTCTCATAAATCGCCGTTTCACACGAAAAAAACATGAATTTGTCAGTTTGAATAGTTCAAAACAGCGTTTTTCTATGTTTTTGCAAGTTTAAAACGGCAATTTTATCGTCATTTCTCATAAATCGCCGTTTCGCACGAAAGAAACATGAAATTATCAGTTTGAATAGTTGAAAACAGCGTTTTTCTATGTTTTTGAAGTTTAAAACAGCAATTTAATCTTCATTTCTCATAAATCGCCGTTTCGCACAAAAGAAACATGAATTTGTTAGTTTGAATAGTTCAAAACAGCGTTTTTCTATGTTTTTGCAAGTTTAAAACAGCAATTTTATCGTCATTTCTCATAAATCGCCGTTTCACACGTAAAAAACATGAATTTATCAGTTTGAATAGTTCAAAACAGCGTTTTTCTATGTTTTTGCAAGTTTAAAACAGCAATTTTATCGTCATTTCTCATAAATCGCCGTTTCACACGAAAGAAACATGAATTTGTCAGTTTGAATAGTTCAAAACAGCGTTTTTCTATGTTTTTGCAAGTTTAAAACAGCAATTTTATCGTCATTTCTCATAAATCGCCGTTTTGCACGGAAGAAACATGAATTTGTCAGTTTGAATAGTTGAGAACAGCGTTTTTCAATGTTTTTGCAAGTTTAAAACAGCAATTTTATCGTGATTTCACGAAAATCCACCGTTTCGAACGTAAGAAACATGAATTTATCAGTTTGAATAGTTGAAAACAGCGTTTTTCTATGTTTTTGCAAGTTTAAAACAGCAATTTTATCGTCATTTCTCATAAATCGCCGTTTCGCACGAAAGAAACATGAATTTGTCAGTTTGAATAGTTCAAAACAGCGTTTTTCTATGTTTTTGCAAGTTTAAAACAGCAATTTTATCGTCATTTCTCATAAATCGCCGTTTCGCACGGAAAAAACATGATTTTATCAGTTTGAATAGTTGAAAACAGCGTTTTTCTATGTTTTTGCAAGTTTAAAACAGCAATTTTATCGTCATTTCTCATAAATCGCCGTTTCGCACGAAAGAAACATGAATTTGTCAGTTTGAATAGTTCAAAAAAGCGTTTTTCTATGTTTTTGCAAGTTTAAAACAGCAATTTTATCGTCATCTCTCATAAATCGCCGTTTCACACGAAAAAAACATGAATTTGTCAGTTTGAACAGTTCAAAACAGCGTTTTTCTATGTTTTTGCAAATTTAAAACAGCAATTTTATCGCCATTTCTCATAAATCGCCGTTTCGCACGGAAGAAACAAGAATTTGTCAGTTTGAATAGTTGAAAACAGCGTTTTTCAAGGTTTTTGCATGTTTAAAACAGCAATTTTATCGTGATTTCACAAAAATCCACCGTTTCGAACGTAAGAAACATGAATTTATCAGTTTGAATAGTTGAAAACAGCGTTTTTCTATGTTTTTGCAAGTTTAAAACAGCAATTTTATCGTCATTTCTCATAAATCGCCGTTTCGCACGAATGAAACATGAATTTGTCAGTTTGAATAGTTCAAAACAGCGTTTTTCTATGTTTTTGCAAGTTTAAAACAGCAATTTTATCGTCATTTCTCATAAATCGCCGTTTCGCACGAAAGAAACATGAATTTATCAGTTTGAATAGTTGAAAACAGCGTTTTTCTATGTTTTTGAAGTTTAAAACAGCAATTTTATCGTGATTTCACAAAAATCCACCGTTTCGAACGTAAGAAACATGAATTTATCAGTTTGAATAGTTGAAAACAGCGTTTTTCTATGTTTTTGCAAGTTTAAAACAGCAATTTTATCGTCATTTCTCATAAATCGCCGTTTCGCACGAAAGAAACATGAATTTGTCAGTTTGAATAGTTCAAAACAGCGTTTTTCTATGTTTTTGCAAGTTTAAAATAGCAATTTTATCGTCATTTCTCATAAATCGCCGTTTCACACGAAAAAAACATGAATTTATCAGTTTGAATAGTTGAAAACAGCGTTTTTCAATGTTTTTGCTAGTTTAAAACAGCAATTTTATCGTGATTTCACAAAAATCCACCGTTCCGAATGTAAGAAACATGAATTTATCAGTTTGAATTGTTGAAAACAGCGTTTTTCTATGTTTTTGCAAGTTTAAAACAGCAATTTTATAGTCATTTGTCATAAATCGCCGTTTTGCACGAAAGAAACATGAATTTGTCAGTTTGAATAGTTCAAAACAGCGTTTTTCTATGTTTTTGCAAGTTTAAAATAGCAATTTTATCGTCATTTCTCATAAATCGCCGTTTCACACGAAAAAAACATGAATTTGTCAGTTTGAATAGTTGAAAACAGCGTTTTTCAAGGTTTTTGCAAATTTAAAACAGCAATTTTATCGTGATTTCACAAAAATCCATCGTTTCGAACGTAAGAAACATGAATTTATCAATTTGAATAGTTGAAAACAGCATTTTCCTATGTTTTTGCAAGTTTAAAACAGCAATTTTATCGCCATTTCTCATAAATCGCCGTTTCGCACGAAAGAAACATGAATTTGTCAGTTTGAATAGTTCAAAACAGCGTTTTTCTATGTTTTTGCAAGTTTAAAACAGCAATTTTATCTTCATTTCTCATAAATCGCCGTTTCGCACGAAAGAAACATAAATTTATCAGTTTGAATAGTTGAAAACAGCGTTTTTCTATGTTTTTGCAAGTTTAAACAGTAATTTTATCGTCATTTCTCATAAATCGCCGTTTCGCACGAAAGAAACATGAATTTATCTGTTTGAATAATTGAAAACAGCGTTTTTCTATGTTTTTGCAAGTTTAAAACAGCAATTTTATCGTCATTTCTCATAAATCACTGTTTCACACGAAAGAAACATGAATTTGTCAGTTTTAATAGTTCAAAACAGCGTTTTTCTATGTTTTTACAAGTTTAAAACAGCAATTTTATTGTCATTTCTCATAAATCGCCGTTTCGCACGGAAGAAACATGAATTTGTCAGTTTGAATAGTTGAAAACAGCGTTTTTCAATGTTTTTGCAAGTTTAAAGCAGCAATTTTATCGTGATTTCACAAAAATCCACCTTTTCGAACGTAAGAAACATGAATTTATCAGTTTGAATAGTTGAAAACAGCGTTTTTCTATGTTTTTGCAAGTTTAAAACAGCAATTTTATCATCATTTCTCATAAATCGCCGTTTCGCACGAAAGAAACATGAATTTGTCAGGTTGAATAGTTCAAAACAGCGTTTTTCTATGTTTTTGCAAGTTTAAAACAGCAACTTTACCGTCATTTCTCATGAATCGCCGTTTCGCACGAAAGAAACATGAATTTGTCAGCTTGAATAGTTTAAAACAGCGTTTTTCTATGTTTTTGCAAGTTTAAAACAGCAATTTTATTGTCATTTCTCATAAATCGCCGTTTCACACGAAAGAAACATGAATTTGTCAGTTTGAATAGTTCAAAACAGCGTTTTTCTATGTTTTTGCCAGTTTAAAACAGCAATTTTATCCTCATTTCTCATAAATCGCCGTTTCGCACGGAAGAAACATGAATTTGTCAGTTTAAATAGTTGAAAACAGCGTTTTTCAATGTTTTTGCAAGTTTAAAACAGCAATTTTATCGTGATTTCACAAAAATCCACCGTTTCGAACGTAAGAAACATGAATTTATCAGTTTGTATAGTTGAAAACAGCGTTTTTCTATGTTTTTGCAAGTTTAAAACAACAATTTTATCGTCATTTCTCATAAATCGCCGTTTCGCACGAAAGAAACAAGAATTTGTCCGTTTGAATAGTTCAAAACAGCGTTTTTCTATGTTTTTGCAAGTTTAAAACAGCAATTTTATCGTCATTTCTCATAAATCGCCGTTTCGCACAAAAGGAACATGAATTTGTAAGTTTGAATAGTTCAAAACAGCGTTTTTCTATGATTTTGCAACTTTAAAACAGCAATTTTATCGTCATTTCTCATAAATCGCCGTTTCACACGAAAGAAACATGAATTTGTCAGTTTGAATAGTTCAAAACAGCGTTTTTCTATGTTTTTGCAAGTTTAAAACAGCAATTTTATCGTCATATCTCATAAATCGCCGTTTCGCACGAAAGAAACATGAATTTGTCAGTTTGAATAGTTGAAAACAGCGTTTTTCAATGTATTTGCAAGTTTAAAACAGCAATTTTATCGTCATTTCTCATAAATCGCCGTTTCACACGAAAAAAACATGAATTTGTCAGTTTGAATAGTTCAAAACAGCGTTTTTCTATGTTTTTGCAAGTTTAAAACGGCAATTTTATCGTCATTTCTCATAAATCGCCGTTTCGCACGAAAGAAACATGAAATTATCAGTTTGAATAGTTGAAAACAGCGTTTTTCTATGTTTTTGAAGTTTAAAACAGCAATTTAATCTTCATTTCTCATAAATCGCCGTTTCGCACAAAAGAAACATGAATTTGTTAGTTTGAATAGTTCAAAACAGCGTTTTTCTATGTTTTTGCAAGTTTAAAACAGCAATTTTATCGTCATTTCTCATAAATCGCCGTTTCACACGTAAAAAACATGAATTTATCAGTTTGAATAGTTCAAAACAGCGTTTTTCTATGTTTTTGCAAGTTTAAAACAGCAATTTTATCGTCATTTCTCATAAATCGCCGTTTTGCACGGAAGAAACATGAATTTGTCAGTTTGAATAGTTGAGAACAGCGTTTTTCAATGTTTTTGCAAGTTTAAAACAGCAATTTTATCGTGATTTCACGAAAATCCACCGTTTCGAACGTAAGAAACATGAATTTATCAGTTTGAATAGTTGAAAACAGCGTTTTTCTATGTTTTTGCAAGTTTAAAACAGCAATTTTATCGTCATTTCTCATAAATCGCCGTTTCGCACGAAAGAAACATGAATTTGTCAGTTTGAATAGTTCAAAACAGCGTTTTTCTATGTTTTTGCAAGTTTAAAACAGCAATTTTACCGTCATTTCTCATAAATCGCCGTTTCGCACGAAAGAAACATGAATTTGTCAGTTTGAATAGTTCAAAAAAGCGTTTTTCTATGTTTTTGCAAGTTTAAAACAGCAATTTAATCGTCATCTCTCATAAATCGCCGTTTCACACGAAAAAAACATGAATTTGTCAGTTTGAACAGTTCAAAACAGCGTTTTTCTATGTTTTTGCAAGTTTAAAACAGCAATTTTATCGCCATTTCTCATAAATCGCCGTTTCGCACGGAAGAAACAAGAATTTGTCAGTTTGAATAGTTGAAAACAGCGTTTTTCAAGGTTTTTGCATGTTTAAAACAGCAATTTTATCGTGATTTCACAAAAATCCACCGTTTCGAACGTAAGAAACATGAATTTATCAGTTTGAATAGTTGAAAACAGCGTTTTTCTATGTTTTTGCAAGTTTAAAACAGCAATTTTATCGTCATTTCTCATAAATCGCCGTTTCGCACGAATGAAACATGAATTTGTCAGTTTGAATAGTTCAAAACAGCGTTTTTCTATGTTTTTGCAAGTTTAAAACAGCAATTTTATCGTCATTTCTCATAAATCGCCGTTTCGCACGAAAGAAACATGAATTTATCAGTTTGAATAGTTGAAAACAGCGTTTTTCTATGTTTTTGAAGTTTAAAACAGCAATTTTATCGTGATTTCACAAAAATCCACCGTTTCGAACGTAAGAAACATGAATTTATCAGTTTGAATATTTGAAAACAGCGTTTTTCTATGTTTTTGCAAGTTTAAAACAGCAATTTTATCGTCATTTCTCATAAATCGCCGTTTCGCACGAAAGAAACATGAATTTGTCAGTTTGAATAGTTCAAAACAGCGTTTTTCTATGTTTTTGCAAGTTTAAAACAGCAATTTTATCGTCATTTCTCATAAATCGCCGTTTCGGACGAAAGAAACATGAAATTGTTAGTTTGAATAGTTCAAAACAGAGTTTTTCTATGTTTTTGCAAGTTTAAAACAGCAATTTTATCGTGATTTCACAAAAATCCACCGTTTCGAACGTAAGAAACATGAATTTATCAGTTTGAATTGTTGAAAACAGCGTTTTTCTATGTTTTTGCAAGTTTAAAACGGCAATTTTATCGTCATTTCTCATAAATCGCCGTTTCGCACGAAAGAAACATGAAATTATCAGTTTGAATAGTTGAAAACAGCGTTTTTCTATGTTTTTGAAGTTTAAAACAGCAATTTAATCTTCATTTCTCATAAATCGCCGTTTCGCACAAAAGAAACATGAATTTGTCAGTTTGAATAGTTCAAAACAGCGTTTTTCTATGTTTTTGCAAGTTTAAAACAGCAATTTTATCGTCATTTCTCATAAATCGCCGCTTCACACGAAAGAAACATGAATTTGTCAGTTTGAATAGTTCAAAACAGCGTTTTTCTATGTTTTTGCAAGTTTAAAACAGCAATTTTATCGTCATTTCTCATAAATCGCCGTTTTGCACGGAAGAAACATGAATTTGTCAGTTTGAATAGTTGAAAACAGCGTTTTTCAATGTTTTTGCAAGTTTAAAACAGCAATTTTATCGTGATTTCACGAAAATCCACCGTTTCGCACGGAAGAAACAAGAATTTGTCAGTTTGAATAGTTGAAAACAGCGTTTTTCAAGGTTTTTGCATGTTTAAAACAGCAATTTTATCGTGATTTCACAAAAATCCACCGTTTCGAACGTAAGAAACATGAATTTATCAGTTTGAATAGTTGAAAACAGCGTTTTTCTATGTTTTTGCAAGTTTAAAACAGCAATTTTATCGTCATTTCTCATAAATCGCCGTTTCGCACGAAAGAAACATGAATTTGTCAGTTTGAATAGTTCAAAACAGCGTTTTTCTATGTTATTGCAAGTTTAAAACAGCAATTTTATCGTCATTTCTCATAAAACGCCGTTTTGCACGAAAGAAACATGAATTTATCAGTTTGAATAGTTGAAAACAGCGTTTTTCTATGTTTTTGAAGTTTAAAACAGCAATTTTATCGTGATTTCACAAAAATCCACCGTTTCGAACGTAAGAAACATGAATTTATCAGTTTGAATATTTGAAAACAGCGTTTTTCTATGTTTTTGCAAGTTTAAAACAGCAATTTTATCGTCATTTCTCATAAATCGCCGTTTCGCACGAAAGAAACATGAATTTGTCAGTTTGAATAGTTCAAAACAGCGTTTTTCTATGTTTTTGCAAGTTTAAAACAGCAATTTTATCGTCATTTCTCATAAATCGCCGTTTCGCACAAAAGAAACATGAAATTGTTAGTTTGAATAGTTCAAAACAGAGTTTTCTATGTTTTTGCAAGTTTAAAACAGCAATTTTATCGTGATTTCACAAAAATCCACCGTTTCGAACGTAAGAAACATGAATTTATCAGATAGAATTGTTGAAAACAGCGTTTTTCTATGTTTTTGCAAGTTTAAAATTGCAATTTTATCGTCATTTCTCATAAATCGCCGTTTCGCACGAAAGAAACATGAATTTGTCAGTTTGAATAGTTCAAAACAGCGTTTTTCTATGTTTTTGCAAGTTTAAAACAGCAATTTTATCGTCATTTCTCATAAATCGCCGTTTCGCACGAAAGAAACATGAATTTGTCAGTTTGAATAGTTCAAAACAGCGTTTTTCTATGTTTTTGCAAGTTTAAAACAGCAATTTTATCGTCATCTCTCATAAATCGCCGTTTCACACGAAAAAAGCATGAATTTGTCAGTTTGAATAGTTCAAAACAGCGTTTTTCTATGTTTTTGCAAGTTTAAAACAGCAATTTTATCGTCATTTCTCATAAATCGCCGTTTCGCACGAAAGAAACATTGAGTTGTTAAAAATAGCGTTTTTCTATGTTTTTGCAAATTTAAAACAGCAATTTTATCGTCATTTCTCATAAATCGCCGTTTCGCACGAAAGAAACATGAATTTGTCAGTTTGAATAGTTCAAAACAGCATTTTTCAATGTTTTTGCAAGTTTAAAACAGCAATTTTATCGTCATTTCTCATAAATCGCCGTTTCGCACGATAAAAACCTGAATTTATCAGTTTGAATAGTTCAAAACAGCGTTTTTCTATGTTTTTGCAAGTTTAAAACAGCAATTTTATCGTCATTTCTCATAAATCGCCGTTTCGCACGAAAGAAACATTGAGTTGTTAAAAATAGCGTTTTTCTATGTTTTTGCAAATTTAAAACAGCAATTTTATCGTCATTTCTCATAAATCGCCGTTTCGCACGAAAGAAACATTGAGTTGTTAAAAATAGCGTTTTTCTATGTTTTTGCAAGTTTAAAACAGCAATTTTATCGTCATTTCTCATAAATCGCCGTTTCGCACGAAAGAAACATTGAGTTGTTAAAAATAGCGTTTTTCTATGTTTTTGCAAGTTTAAAACAGCAATTTTATCGTCATTTCTCTTAAATCGCCGTTTCACACGAAAGAAACATGAATTTTTCAGTTTGAATAGTTCAAAACAGCGTTTTTCTATGTTTTTGCAAGTTTAAAACAGCAATTTTATCGTCATTTCTCATAAATCGCCGTTTCGCACGAAAGAAACATGAATTTGTCAGTTTGAATAGTTCAAAACAGCGTTTTTCTATGTTTTTGCAAGTTTAAAACAGCAATTTTATCGTCATCTCTCATAAATCGCCGTTTCACACGAAAAAAGCATGAATTTGTCAGTTTGAATAGTTCAAAACAGCGTTTTTCTATGTTTTTGCAAGTTTAAAACAGCAATTTTATCGTCATTTCTCATAAATCGCCGTTTCGCACGAAAGAAACATTGAGTTGTTAAAAATAGCGTTTTTCTATGTTTTTGCAAATTTAAAACAGCAATTTTATCGTCATTTCTCATAAATCGCCGTTTCGCACGAAAGAAACATGAATTTGTCAGTTTGAATAGTTCAAAACAGCATTTTTCAATGTTTTTGCAAGTTTAAAACAGCAATTTTATCGTCATTTCTCATAAATCGCCGTTTCGCACGATAAAAACCTGAATTTATCAGTTTGAATAGTTAAAAACAGCGTTTTTCTATGTTTTTGCAAGTTTAAAACAGCAATTTTATCGTCAATTCTCTTAAATCGCCGTTTCACACGAAAGAAACATGAATTTTTCAGTTTGAATAGTTCAAAACAGCGTTTTTCTATGTTTTTGCAAGTTTAAAACAGCAATTTTATCGTCATTTCTCATAAATCGCCGTTTCGCACGGAAGAAACATGAATTTGTCAGTTTGAATAGTTGAAAACAGCGTTTTTCAATGTTTTTGCAAGTTTAAAACAGCAATTTTATCGTGATTTCACAAAAATCCACCGTTTCGAACGTAAGAAACATGAATTTAGCAGATTGAATTGTTGAAAACAGCGTTTTTCTATGTTTTTGCAAGTTTAAAATTGCAATTTTATCGTCATTTCTCATAAATCGCCGTTTCGCACGAAAGAAACATGAATTTGTCAGTTTGAATAGTTCAAAACAGCGTTTCTCTATGTTTTTGCAAGTTTAAAACAGCAATTTTATCGTCATTTCTCATAAATCGCCGTTTCGGACGAAAGAAACATGAAATTGTTAGTTTGAATAGTTCAAAACAGAGTTTTTCTATGTTTTTGCAAGTTTAAAACAGCAATTTTATCGTGATTTCACAAAAATCCACCGTTTCGAACGTAAGAAACATGAATTTATCAGTTTGAATTGTTGAAAACAGCGTTTTTCTATGTTTTTGCAAGTTTAAAACGGCAATTTTATCGTCATTTCTCATAAATCGCCGTTTCGCACGAAAGAAACATGAAATTATCAGTTTGAATAGTTGAAAACAGCGTTTTTCTATGTTTTTGAAGTTTAAAACAGCAATTTAATCTTCATTTCTCATAAATCGCCGTTTCGCACAAAAGAAACATGAATTTGTCAGTTTGAATAGTTCAAAACAGCGTTTTTCTATGTTTTTGCAAGTTTAAAACAGCAATTTTATCGTCATTTCTCATAAATCGCCGCTTCACACGAAAGAAACATGAATTTGTCAGTTTGAATAGTTCAAAACAGCGTTTTTCTATGTTTTTGCAAGTTTAAAACAGCAATTTTATCGTCATTTCTCATAAATCGCCGTTTTGCACGGAAGAAACATGAATTTGTCAGTTTGAATAGTTGAAAACAGCGTTTTTCAATGTTTTTGCAAGTTTAAAACAGCAATTTTATCGTGATTTCACGAAAATCCACCGTTTCGCACGGAAGAAACAAGAATTTGTCAGTTTGAATAGTTGAAAACAGCGTTTTTCAAGGTTTTTGCATGTTTAAAACAGCAATTTTATCGTGATTTCACAAAAATCCACCGTTTCGAACGTAAGAAACATGAATTTATCAGTTTGAATAGTTGAAAACAGCGTTTTTCTATGTTTTTGCAAGTTTAAAACAGCAATTTTATCGTCATTTCTCATAAATCGCCGTTTCGCACGAAAGAAACATGAATTTGTCAGTTTGAATAGTTCAAAACAGCGTTTTTCTATGTTTTTGCAAGTTTAAAACAGCAATTTTATCGTCATTTCTCATAAAACGCCGTTTTGCACGAAAGAAACATGAATTTATCAGTTTGAATAGTTGAAAACAGCGTTTTTCTATGTTTTTGAAGTTTAAAACAGCAATTTTATCGTGATTTCACAAAAATCCACCGTTTCGAACGTAAGAAACATGAATTTATCAGTTTGAATATTTGAAAACAGCGTTTTTCTATGTTTTTGCAAGTTTAAAACAGCAATTTTATCGTCATTTCTCATAAATCGCCGTTTCGCACGAAAGAAACATGAATTTGTCAGTTTGAATAGTTCAAAACAGCGTTTTTCTATGTTTTTGCAAGTTTAAAACAGCAATTTTATCGTCATTTCTCATAAATCGCCGTTTCGCACAAAAGAAACATGAAATTGTTAGTTTGAATAGTTCAAAACAGAGTTTTCTATGTTTTTGCAAGTTTAAAACAGCAATTTTATCGTGATTTCACAAAAATCCACCGTTTCGAACGTAAGAAACATGAATTTATCAGATAGAATTGTTGAAAACAGCGTTTTTCTATGTTTTTGCAAGTTTAAAATTGCAATTTTATCGTCATTTCTCATAAATCGCCGTTTCGCACGAAAGAAACATGAATTTGTCAGTTTGAATAGTTCAAAACAGCGTTTTTCTATGTTTTTGCAAGTTTAAAACAGCAATTTTATCGTCATTTCTCATAAATCGCCGTTTCGCACGAAAGAAACATGAATTTGTCAGTTTGAATAGTTCAAAACAGCGTTTTTCTATGTTTTTGCAAGTTTAAAACAGCAATTTTATCGTCATCTCTCATAAATCGCCGTTTCACACGAAAAAAGCATGAATTTGTCAGTTTGAATAGTTCAAAACAGCGTTTTTCTATGTTTTTGCAAGTTTAAAACAGCAATTTTATCGTCATTTCTCATAAATCGCCGTTTCGCACGAAAGAAACATTGAGTTGTTAAAAATAGCGTTTTTCTATGTTTTTGCAAATTTAAAACAGCAATTTTATCGTCATTTCTCATAAATCGCCGTTTCGCACGAAAGAAACATGAATTTGTCAGTTTGAATAGTTCAAAACAGCATTTTTCAATGTTTTTGCAAGTTTAAAACAGCAATTTTATCGTCATTTCTCATAAATCGCCGTTTCGCACGATAAAAACCTGAATTTATCAGTTTGAATAGTTCAAAACAGCGTTTTTCTATGTTTTTGCAAGTTTAAAACAGCAATTTTATCGTCATTTCTCATAAATCGCCGTTTCGCACGAAAGAAACATTGAGTTGTTAAAAATAGCGTTTTTCTATGTTTTTGCAAATTTAAAACAGCAATTTTATCGTCATTTCTCATAAATCGCCGTTTCGCACGAAAGAAACATTGAGTTGTTAAAAATAGCGTTTTTCTATGTTTTTGCAAGTTTAAAACAGCAATTTTATCGTCATTTCTCATAAATCGCCGTTTCGCACGAAAGAAACATTGAGTTGTTAAAAATAGCGTTTTTCTATGTTTTTGCAAGTTTAAAACAGCAATTTTATCGTCATTTCTCTTAAATCGCCGTTTCACACGAAAGAAACATGAATTTTTCAGTTTGAATAGTTCAAAACAGCGTTTTTCTATGTTTTTGCAAGTTTAAAACAGCAATTTTATCGTCATTTCTTATAAATCGCCGTTTCGCACGAAAGAAACATGAATTTGTCAGTTTGAATAGTTCAAAACAGCGTTTTTCTATGTTTTTGCAAGTTTAAAACAGCAATTTTATCGTCATCTTTCATAAATCGCCGTTTCACACGAAAAAAGCATGAATTTGTCAGTTTGAATAGTTCAAAACAGCGTTTTTCTATGTTTTTGCAAGTTTAAAACAGCAATTTTATCGTCATTTCTCATAAATCGCCGTTTCGCACGAAAGAAACATTGAGTTGTTAAAAATAGCGTTTTTCTATGTTTTTGCAAATTTAAAACAGCAATTTTATCGTCATTTCTCATAAATCGCCGTTTCGCACGAAAGAAACATGAATTTGTCAGTTTGAATAGTTCAAAACAGCATTTTTCAATGTTTTTGCAAGTTTAAAACAGCAATTTTATCGTCATTTCTCATAAATCGCCGTTTCGCACGATAAAAACCTGAATTTATCAGTTTGAATAGTTAAAAACAGCGTTTTTCTATGTTTTTGCAAGTTTAAAACAGCAATTTTATCGTCAATTCTCTTAAATCGCCGTTTCACACGAAAGAAACATGAATTTTTCAGTTTGAATAGTTCAAAACAGCGTTTTTCTATGTTTTTGCAAGTTTAAAACAGCAATTTTATCGTCATTTCTCATAAATCGCCGTTTCGCACGGAAGAAACATGAATTTGTCAGTTTGAATAGTTGAAAACAGCGTTTTTCAATGTTTTTGCAAGTTTAAAACAGCAATTTTATCGTGATTTCACAAAAATCCACCGTTTCGAACGTAAGAAACATGAATTTATCAGATTGAATTGTTGAAAACAGCGTTTTTCTATGTTTTTGCAAGTTTAAAATTGCAATTTTATCGTCATTTCTCATAAATCGCCGTTTCGCACGAAAGAAACATGAATTTGTCAGTTTGAATAGTTCAAAACAGCGTTTTTCTATGTTTTTGCAAGTTTAAAACAGCAATTTTATCGTCATTTCTCATAAATCGCCGTTTCGCACGAAAGAAACATGAATTTGTCAGTTTGAATAGTTCAAAACAGCGTTTTTCTATGTTTTTGCAAGTTTAAAACAGCAATTTTATCGTCATTTCTCATAAATCGCCGTTTCGCACGGAAGAAACATGAATTTGTCAGTTTGAATAGTTGAAAACAGCGTTTTTCAATGTTTTTGCAAGTTTAAAACAGCAATTTTATCGTGATTTCACAAAAATCCACCGTTTCGAACGTAAGAAACATGAATTTATCAGTTCGAATAGTTGAAAACAGCGTGTTCTATGTTTTTGCAAGTTTAAAACAGCAATTTTATCGTCGTTTCTCATAAATCGCCGTTTCGCACGAAAGAAACATGAATTTGTCAGTTTGAATAGTTCAAAACAGCGTTTTTCTATGTTTTTGCAAGTTTAAAACAGCAATTTTATCGTCATTTCTCATAAATCGCCGTTTCACACGAAAGAAACATGAATTTGTCAGTTTGAATAGTTCAAAACAGCGTTTTTCTATGTTTTTGCAAGTTTAAAATTGCAATTTTATCGTCATTTCTCATAAATCGCCGTTTCGCACGAAAGAAACATGAATTTGTCAGTTTGAATAGTTCAAAACAGCGTTTTTCTATGTTTTTGCAAGTTTAAAACAGCAATTTTATCGTCATTTCTCATAAATCGCCGTTTCGCACGAAAGAAACATGAATTTGTCAGTTTGAATAGTTCAAAACAGCGTTTTTCTATGTTTTTGCAAGTTTAAAACAGCAATTTTATCGTCATCTCTCATAAATCGCCGTTTCACACGAAAAAAGCATGAATTTGTCAGTTTGAATAGTTCAAAACAGCGTTTTTCTATGTTTTTGCAAGTTTAAAACAGCAATTTTATCGTCATTTCTCATAAATCGCCGTTTCGCACGAAAGAAACATTGAGTTGTTAAAAATAGCGTTTTTCTATGTTTTTGCAAATTTAAAACAGCAATTTTATCGTCATTTCTCATAAATCGCCGTTTCGCACGAAAGAAACATGAATTTGTCAGTTTGAATAGTTCAAAACAGCATTTTTCAATGTTTTTGCAAGTTTAAAACAGCAATTTTATCGTCATTTCTCATAAATCGCCGTTTCGCACGATAAAAACCTGAATTTATCAGTTTGAATAGTTCAAAACAGCGTTTTTCTATGTTTTTGCAAGTTTAAAACAGCAATTTTATCGTCATTTCTCATAAATCGCCGTTTCGCACGAAAGAAACATTGAGTTGTTAAAAATAGCGTTTTTCTATGTTTTTGCAAATTTAAAACAGCAATTTTATCGTCATTTCTCATAAATCGCCGTTTCGCACGAAAGAAACATTGAGTTGTTAAAAATAGCGTTTTTCTATGTTTTTGCAAGTTTAAAACAGCAATTTTATCGTCATTTCTCATAAATCGCCGTTTCGCACGAAAGAAACATTGAGTTGTTAAAAATAGCGTTTTTCTATGTTTTTGCAAGTTTAAAACAGCAATTTTATCGTCATTTCTCTTAAATCGCCGTTTCACACGAAAGAAACATGAATTTTTCAGTTTGAATAGTTCAAAACAGCGTTTTTCTATGTTTTTGCAAGTTTAAAACAGCAATTTTATCGTCATTTCTTATAAATCGCCGTTTCGCACGAAAGAAACATGAATTTGTCAGTTTGAATAGTTCAAAACAGCGTTTTTCTATGTTTTTGCAAGTTTAAAACAGCAATTTTATCGTCATCTTTCATAAATCGCCGTTTCACACGAAAAAAGCATGAATTTGTCAGTTTGAATAGTTCAAAACAGCGTTTTTCTATGTTTTTGCAAGTTTAAAACAGCAATTTTATCGTCATTTCTCATAAATCGCCGTTTCGCACGAAAGAAACATTGAGTTGTTAAAAATAGCGTTTTTCTATGTTTTTGCAAATTTAAAACAGCAATTTTATCGTCATTTCTCATAAATCGCCGTTTCGCACGAAAGAAACATGAATTTGTCAGTTTGAATAGTTCAAAACAGCATTTTTCAATGTTTTTGCAAGTTTAAAACAGCAATTTTATCGTCATTTCTCATAAATCGCCGTTTCGCACGATAAAAACCTGAATTTATCAGTTTGAATAGTTAAAAACAGCGTTTTTCTATGTTTTTGCAAGTTTAAAACAGCAATTTTATCGTCAATTCTCTTAAATCGCCGTTTCACACGAAAGAAACATGAATTTTTCAGTTTGAATAGTTCAAAACAGCGTTTTTCTATGTTTTTGCAAGTTTAAAACAGCAATTTTATCGTCATTTCTCATAAATCGCCGTTTCGCACGGAAGAAACATGAATTTGTCAGTTTGAATAGTTGAAAACAGCGTTTTTCAATGTTTTTGCAAGTTTAAAACAGCAATTTTATCGTGATTTCACAAAAATCCACCGTTTCGAACGTAAGAAACATGAATTTATCAGATTGAATTGTTGAAAACAGCGTTTTTCTATGTTTTTGCAAGTTTAAAATTGCAATTTTATCGTCATTTCTCATAAATCGCCGTTTCGCACGAAAGAAACATGAATTTGTCAGTTTGAATAGTTCAAAACAGCGTTTTTCTATGTTTTTGCAAGTTTAAAACAGCAATTTTATCGTCATTTCTCATAAATCGCCGTTTCGCACGAAAGAAACATGAATTTGTCAGTTTGAATAGTTCAAAACAGCGTTTTTCTATGTTTTTGCAAGTTTAAAACAGCAATTTTATCGTCATTTCTCATAAATCGCCGTTTCGCACGGAAGAAACATGAATTTGTCAGTTTGAATAGTTGAAAACAGCGTTTTTCAATGTTTTTGCAAGTTTAAAACAGCAATTTTATCGTGATTTCACAAAAATCCACCGTTTCGAACGTAAGAAACATGAATTTATCAGTTCGAATAGTTGAAAACAGCGTGTTCTATGTTTTTGCAAGTTTAAAACAGCAATTTTATCGTCGTTTCTCATAAATCGCCGTTTCGCACGAAAGAAACATGAATTTGTCAGTTTGAATAGTTCAAAACAGCGTTTTTCTATGTTTTTGCAAGTTTAAAACAGCAATTTTATCGTCATTTCTCATAAATCGCCGTTTCACACGAAAGAAACATGAATTTGTCAGTTTGAATAGTTCAAAACAGCGTTTTTCTATGTTTTTGCAACTTTAAAACAGCAATTTTATCGTCATTTCTCATAAATCGCCGTTTCGCACGAAAGAAACATGAATTTGTCAGTTTGAATAGTTCAAAACAGCGTTTTTCTATGTTTTTGCAAGTTTAAAACAGCAATTTTGTCGTCATTTCTCATAAATCGCCGTTTCGCACGGAAGAAACATGAATTTGTCAGTTTGTATAGTTGAAAACAGCGTTTTTCAATGTTTTTGCAAGTTTAAAACAGCAATTTTATCGTGATTTCACAAAAATCCACCGTTTCGAACGTAAGAAACATGAATTTATCAGTTTGAATTGTTGAGAACAGCGTTTTTCTATGTATTTGCAAGTTTAAAATAGCAATTTTATCGTCATTTCTCATAAATCGCCGTTTCGCACGAAAGAAACATGAATTTGTCAGTTTGAATAGTTCAAAACAGCGTTTTTATATGTTTTTGCAAGCTTAACACAGCAATTTTATCGTCATTTCTCATAAATCGCCGTTTCACACGAAAGAAACATGAATTTGTCAGTTTGAATAGTTCAAAACAGCGTTTTTCTATGTTTTTGCAAGTTTAAAACAGCAATTTTATCGTCATTTCTCATAAATTGCCGTTTCGCATGAAAGAAACATGAATTTATCAGTTTGAATAGTTGAAAACAGCGTTTTTCTATATTTTTGCAAGTTTAAAACAGCAATTTTATCGTCATTTCTCATAAATCGCCGTTTCGCACGAAAGAAACATGAATTTGTCAGTTTTAATAGTTCAAAACAGCGTTTTTCTATGTTTTTGCAAGCTTAAAACAGCAATTTTATCGTCATTTCTCATAAATCGCCGTTTCATACGAAAGAAACATGAATTTGTCAGTTTGTATAGTTCAAAACAGCGTTTTTCTATGTTTTTGCAAGTTTAAAACAGCAATTTTATCGTCATTTCTCATAAATCGCCGTTTCGCACGAAAGAAACATGAATTTATCAGTTTGAATAGTTGAATACAGCGTTTTTCTATGTTTTTGCAAGTTTAAACAGCAATTTTATCGTCATTTCTCATAAATCGCCGTTTCGCACGAAAGAAACATGAATTTATCAGTTTGAACAGTTGAAACCAGCGTTTTTCTATGTTTTTGCAAGTTTAAAACAGCAATTTTATCGTCATTTCTCATAAATCGCCGTTTCGCACGAAAGAAACATGAATTTATCAGTTTGATTTGTTAAAAATAGCGTTTTTCTATGTTTTTGCAAGTTTAAAACAGCAATTTTATCGTCATTTCTCATAAATCGCTGTTTCACACGAAAGAAACATGAATTTGTCAGTTTGAATAGTTCAAAACAGCGTTTTTCTATGTTTTTGCAAGTTTAAAACAGCAATTTTATCGTCATTTCTCATAAATCGCCGTTTCGCACGGAAGAAACATGAATTTGTAAGTTTGAATAGTCGAAAACAGCATTTTTCAATGTTTTTGCAAGTTTAAACAGCAATTTTATCGTGATTTCACAAAAATCCACCGTTTCGAACGTAAGAAACATGAATTTATCAGTTTGAATAGTTGAAAACAGCGTTTTTCTATGTTTTTGCAAGTTTAAAACAGCAATTTTATCGTCATTTCTCATAAATCGCCGTTTCGCACGGAAGAAACATGAATTTGTCAGTTTGAATAGTCGAAAACAGCGTTTTTCAATGTTTTTGCAAGTTTAAACAGCAATTTTATCGTGATTTCACAAAAATCCACCGTTTCGAACGTAAGAAACATGAATTTATCAGTTTGAATAGTTGAAAACAGCGTTTTTCTATGTTTTTGCAAGTTTAAAACAGCAATTTTATCGTCATTTCTCATAAATCGCCGTTTCGCACGGAAGAAACATGAATTTGTCAGTTTGAATAGTCGAAAACAGCGTTTTTCAATGTTTTTGCAAGTTTAAACAGCAATTTTATCGTGATTTCACAAAAATCCACCGTTTCGAACGTAAGAAACATGAATTTATCAGTTTGAATAGTTGAAAACAGCGTTTTTCTATGTTTTTGCAAGTTTAAAACAGCAATTTTATCGTCATTTCTCATAAATCGCCGTTTCGCACGAAAGAAACATGAATTTGTCAGTTTGAATAGTTGAAAACAGCGTTTTTCTATGTTTTTGCAAGTTTAAAACAGCAATTTTATCGTCATTTCTCATAAATCGCCGTTTCGCACGAAAGAAACATGAATTTGTCAGTTTGAATAGTTCAAAACAGCGTTTTTCTATGTTTTTGCAAGTTTAAAACAGCAATTTTATCGTCATCTCTCATAAATCGCCGTTTCACACGAAAAAAACATGAATTTGTCAGTTTGAATAGTTCAAAACAGCGTTTTTATATTTTTTTGCAAGTTTAAAACAGTAATTTTATCGTCATTTCTCATAAATCGCCGTTTCGCACGGAAGAAACAAGAATTTGTCAGTTTGAATAGTTGAAAACAGCGTTTTTCAAGGTTTTTGCAAGTTTAAAACAGCAATTTTATCGTGATTTCACAAAAATCCACCGTTTCGAACGTAAGAAACATGAATTTATCAATTTGAATAGTTGAAAACAACATTTTTTTATGTTTTTGCAAGTTTAAAACAGCAATTTTATCGTCATTTCTCATAAATCGCCGTTTCGCACGAAAGAAACATGAATTTGTCAGTTTGAATAGTTCAAAACAGCGTTTTTCTATGTTTTTGCAAGCTTAAAACAGCAATTTTATCGTCATTTCTCATAAATCGCCGTTTCATACGAAAGAAACATGAATTTGTCAGTTTGAATAGTTCAAAACAGCGTTTTTCTATGTTTTTGCAAGTTTAAAACAGCAATTTTATCGTGATTTCACAAAAATCCACCGTTTCGAACGTAAGAAACATGAATTTATCAATTTGAATAGTTGAAAACAGCATTTTTCTATGTTTTTGCAAGTTTAAAACAGCAATTTTATCGTCATTTCTCATAAATCGCCGTTTCGCATGAAAGAAACATGAATTTATCAGTTTGAACAGTTGAAAACAGCGTTTTTCTATGTTTTTGCAAGTTTAAAACAGCAATTTTATCGTGATTTCACAAAAATCCACCGTTTCGAACGTAAGAAATATGAATTTATCAGTTTGAATAGTTGAAAACAGCGTTTTTCTATGTTTTTGCAAGTTTAAAACAGCAATTTTATCGTCATTTCTCATAAATCGCCGTTTCATACGTAAGAAACATGAATTTGTCAATTTGAATAGTTCAAAACAGCGTTTTTCTATGTTTTTGCAAGTTTAAAACAGCAATTTTATCGTCATTTCTCATAAATCGCCGTTTCGCACGAAAGAAACATGAATTTATCAGTTTGAATAGTTGAAAACAGCGTTTTTCTATGTTTTTGCAAGTTTAAAACAGCAATTTTATCGTCATTTCTCATAAATCGCCGTTTCGCACGAAAGAAACATTAATTTGTCAGTTTGAATAGTTGAAAACAGCGTTTTTCTATGTTTTTGCAAGTTTAAAACAGCAATTTTATCGTCATTTCTCATAAATTGCCGTTTCGCACGAAAGAAACATGAATTTGTCAGTTTGAATAGTTCAAAACAGCGTTTTTCTATGTTTTTGCAAGTTTAAAACAGCAATTTTATCGTCATTTCTCATAAATCGCCGTTTCGCACAGAAGAAACATGAATTTGTCAGTTTGAATAGTCGAAAACAGCGTTTTTCAATGTTTTTGCAAGTTTAAACAGCAATTTTATCGTGATTTCACAAAAATCCACCGTTTCGAACGTAAGAAACATGAATTTATCAGTTTGAATAGTTGAAAACAGCGTTTTTCTATGTTTTTGCAAGTTTAAAACAGCAATTTTATCGTCATTTCTCATAAATCGCCGTTTCGCACGAAAGAAACATGAATTTGTCAGTTTGAATAGTTGAAAACAGCGTTTTTCTATGTTTTTGCAAGTTTAAAACAGCAATTTTATCGTCATTTCTCATAAATCGCCGTTTCGCACGAAAGAAACATGAATTTGTCAGTTTGAATAGTTCAAAACAGCGTTTTTCTATGTTTTTGCAAGTTTAAAACAGCAATTTTATCGTCATCTCTCATAAATCGCCGTTTCACACGAAAAAAACATGAATTTGTCAGTTTGAATAGTTCAAAACAGCGTTTTTATATGTTTTTGCAAGTTTAAAACAGTAATTTTATCGTCATTTCTCATAAATCGCCGTTTCGCACGGAAGAAACAAGAATTTGTCAGTTTGAATAGTTGAAAACAGCGTTTTTCAAGGTTTTTGCAAGTTTAAAACAGCAATTTTATCGTGATTTCACAAAAATCCACCGTTTCGAACGTAAGAAACATGAATTTATCAATTTGAATAGTTGAAAACAACATTTTTTTATGTTTTTGCAAGTTTAAAACAGCAATTTTATCGTCATTTCTCATAAATCGCCGTTTCGCACGAAAGAAACATGAATTTTTCAGTTTGAATAGTTCAAAACAGCGTTTTTCTATGTTTTTGCAAGCTTAAAACAGCAATTTTATCGTCATTTCTCATAAATCGCCGTTTCATACGAAAGAAACATGAATTTGTCAGTTTGAATAGTTCAAAACAGCGTTTTTCTATGTTTTTGCAAGTTTAAAACAGCAATTTTATCGTCATTTCTCATAAATCGCCGTTTCATACGAAAGAAACATGAATTTGTCAGTTTGAATAGTCGAAAACAGCGTTTTTCAATGTTTTTGCAAGTTTAAACAGCAATTTCATCGTGATTTCACAAAAATCCACCGTTTCGAACGTAAGAAACATGAATTTATCAGTTTGAATAGTTGAAAACAGCGTTTTTCTATGTTTTTGCAAGTTTAAAACAGCAATTTTATCGTCATTTCTCATAAATCGCCGTTTCGCACGAAAGAAACATGAATTTATCAGTTTGAGTTGTTAAAAATAGCGTTTTTCTATGTTTTTGCAAGTTTAAAACAGCAATTTTATCGTCATTTCTCATAAATCGCCGTTTCGCACGGAAGAAACATGAATTTGTCAGTTTGAATAGTTCAAAACAGCGTTTTTCTATGTTTTTGCAAGTTTAAAACAGCAATTTTATCGTCATCTCTCATAAATCGCCGTTTCACACGAAAAAAACATGAATTTATCAGTTTGAACAGTTGAAAACAGCGTTTTTCTATGTTTTTGCAAGTTTAAAACAGCAATTTTATCGTGATTTCACAAAAATCCACCGTTTCGAACGTAAGAAATATGAATTTATCAGTTTGAATAGTTGAAAACAGCGTTTTTCTATGTTTTTGCAAGTTTAAAACAGCAATTTTATCGTCATTTCTCATAAATCGCCGTTTCATACGTAAGAAACATGAATTTGTCAATTTGAATAGTTCAAAACAGCGTTTTTCTATGTTTTTGCAAGTTTAAAACAGCAATTTTATCGTCATTTCTCATAAATCGCCGTTTCGCACGAAAGAAACATGAATTTATCAGTTTGAATAGTTGAAAACAGCGTTTTTCTATGTTTTTGCAAGTTTAAAACAGCAATTTTATCGTCATTTCTCATAAATCGCCGTTTCGCACGAAAGAAACATTAATTTGTCAGTTTGAATAGTTGAAAACAGCGTTTTTCTATGTTTTTGCAAGTTTAAAACAGCAATTTTATCGTCATTTCTCATAAATTGCCGTTTCGCACGAAAGAAACATGAATTTGTCAGTTTGAATAGTTCAAAACAGCGTTTTTCTATGTTTTTGCAAGTTTAAAACAGCAATTTTATCGTCATTTCTCATAAATCGCCGTTTCGCACAGAAGAAACATGAATTTGTCAGTTTGAATAGTCGAAAACAGCGTTTTTCAATGTTTTTGCAAGTTTAAACAGCAATTTTATCGTGATTTCACAAAAATCCACCGTTTCGAACGTAAGAAACATGAATTTATCAGTTTGAATAGTTGAAAACAGCGTTTTTCTATGTTTTTGCAAGTTTAAAACAGCAATTTTATCGTCATTTCTCATAAATCGCCGTTTCGCACGAAAGAAACATGAATTTGTCAGTTTGAATAGTTGAAAACAGCGTTTTTCTATGTTTTTGCAAGTTTAAAACAGCAATTTTATCGTCATTTCTCATAAATCGCCGTTTCGCACGAAAGAAACATGAATTTGTCAGTTTGAATAGTTCAAAACAGCGTTTTTCTATGTTTTTGCAAGTTTAAAACAGCAATTTTATCGTCATCTCTCATAAATCGCCGTTTCACACGAAAAAAACATGAATTTGTCAGTTTGAATAGTTCAAAACAGCGTTTTTATATGTTTTTGCAAGTTTAAAACAGTAATTTTATCGTCATTTCTCATAAATCGCCGTTTCGCACGGAAGAAACAAGAATTTGTCAGTTTGAATAGTTGAAAACAGCGTTTTTCAAGGTTTTTGCAAGTTTAAAACAGCAATTTTATCGTGATTTCACAAAAATCCACCGTTTCGAACGTAAGAAACATGAATTTATCAATTTGAATAGTTGAAAACAACATTTTTTTATGTTTTTGCAAGTTTAAAACAGCAATTTTATCGTCATTTCTCATAAATCGCCGTTTCGCACGAAAGAAACATGAATTTTTCAGTTTGAATAGTTCAAAACAGCGTTTTTCTATGTTTTTGCAAGCTTAAAACAGCAATTTTATCGTCATTTCTCATAAATCGCCGTTTCATACGAAAGAAACATGAATTTGTCAGTTTGAATAGTTCAAAACAGCGTTTTTCTATGTTTTTGCAAGTTTAAAACAGCAATTTTATCGTCATTTCTCATAAATCGCCGTTTCATACGAAAGAAACATGAATTTGTCAGTTTGAATAGTCGAAAACAGCGTTTTTCAATGTTTTTGCAAGTTTAAACAGCAATTTCATCGTGATTTCACAAAAATCCACCGTTTCGAACGTAAGAAACATGAATTTATCAGTTTGAATAGTTGAAAACAGCGTTTTTCTATGTTTTTGCAAGTTTAAAACAGCAATTTTATCGTCATTTCTCATAAATCGCCGTTTCGCACGAAAGAAACATGAATTTATCAGTTTGAGTTGTTAAAAATAGCGTTTTTCTATGTTTTTGCAAGTTTAAAACAGCAATTTTATCGTCATTTCTCATAAATCGCCGTTTCGCACGGAAGAAACATGAATTTGTCAGTTTGAATAGTTGAAAACAGCGTTTTTCTATGTTTTTGCAAGTTTAAAACAGCAGTTTTATAGTGATTTCACAAAAATCCACCGTTTCGAACGAAAGAAACCTGAATTTATCAGTTTGAATAGTTAAAAACAGCGTTTTTCTATGTTTTTGCAAGTTTAAAACAACAATTTTATCGTCATTTCTCATAAATCGCCGTTTCGCACGAGAGAAACATGAATTTATCAGTTTGAATAGTTGAAAACAGCGTTTTTCTATGTTTTTGCAAGTTTAAAACAGCAATATTATCGTCATTTCTCAAAAATCGCCGTTTCGCACGAAAGAAACATGAATTTGTCAGTTTGAATAGTTGAAAACAGCGTTTTTCTATGTTTTTGCAAGTTTAAAACAGCAATTTTATCGTCATTTCTCAAAAATCGCCGTTTCGCACGAAAGAAACATGAATTTGTCAGTTTGAATAGTTGAAAACAGCGTTTTTCTATGTTTTTGCAAGTTTAAAACAGCATTTTAAATACGTCAGTTTAGATTGTTGAAAACAGCGTTTTCTTGGTTTTGCTAGTTTAAACAGCAGTTTTATAGTGATTTCACAAAAATCCACCGTTTCGCACGAAAGAAACATGAATTTGTCAGTTTCAATAGTTCAAAACAGCGTTTTTATATGTTTTTGCAAGTTTAAAACAGCAATTTTATCGTCATTTCTCATAAATCGCCGTTTCGCACGAAAGAAACATGAATTTGTCAGTTTGAATAGTTCAAAACAGCGTTTTTCTATGTTTTTGCAAGTTTAAAACAGCAATTTTATCGTCATTTCTCATAAATCGCCGTTTCGCACGAAAGAAACATGAATTTATCAGTTTGAATAGTTGAAAACAGCGTTTTTCTATGTTTTTGCAAGTTTAAAACAGCAATTTTTTCGTCATTTCTCATAAATCGCAGTTTCGCACGAAAGAAACATGAATTTATCAGTTTGAATAGTTGAAAACAACGTTTTTCTATGTTTTTGCAAGTTTAAAACTAATTTTACCGTCATTTCTCATAAATCGCCGTTTCGCACGAAAGAAACATGAATTTATCAGTTTGAATAGTAGAAAACAGAGTTTTTCTATGTTTTTGCAAGTTTAAAACAGCAATTTTATCGTCATTTCTCATAAATCGCCGTTTCGCACGAAAGAAACATGAATTTATCAGTTTGAATAGTTGAAAACGGCGTTTTTCTATGTTTTTGCAAGTTTAAAACAGCAATTTTATCGTCATTTCTCATAAATCGCCGTTTCGCAGGAAAGAAACATGAATTTGTCAGTTCGAATAGTTCAAAACAGCGTTTTTCTATGTTTTTGCAAGTTTAAAACAGCAATTTTATCGTCATTTCTCATAAATCGCCGTTTCGCACGAAAGAAACATGAATTTGTCAGTTTGAATAGTTCAAAACAGCGTTTTTCTATGTTTTTGCAAGTTTAAAACAGCAATTTTAGCGTCATTTCTCATAAATCGCCGTTTCGCACGAAAGAAACATGAATTTATCAGTTTGAATAGTAGAAAACAGAGTTTTTCTATGTTTTTGCAAGTTTAAAACAGCAATTTTATCGTCATTTCTCATAAATCGCCGTTTCGCACGAAAGAAACATGAATTTATCAGTTTGAATAGTTGAAAACGGCGTTTTTCTATGTTTTTGCAAGTTTAAAACAGCAATTTTATCGTCATTTCTCATAAATCGCCGTTTCGAACGAAAGGTTAATTTATCAGTTCGAATAGTTGAAAACAGCGTTTTTCTATGTTTTTGCAAGTTTAAAACAGCATTTTAAATACGTCAGTTTAGTTTGTTGAAAACAGCGTTTTCTTGGTTTTGCTAGTTTAAAACAGCAGTTTTATAGTGATTTCACAAAAATCCACCGTTTCGCACGAAAGAAACATGAATTTGTCAGTTTCAATAGTTCAAAACAGCGTTTTTATATGTTTTTGCAAGTTTAAAACAGCATTTTTATCGTCATTTCTCATAAATCGCCGTCTCGCACGAAAGAAACATGAATTTATCAGTTTGAATAGTTGAAAACAGCGTTTTTCTATGTTTTTGCAAGTTTAAAACAGCAATTTTATCGTCATTTCTCATAAATCGCAGTTTCGCACGAAAGAAACATGAATTTATCAGTTTGAATAGTTGAAAACAACGTTTTTCTATGTTTTTGCAACTTTAAAACTAATTTTACCGTCATTTCTCATAAATCGCCGTTTCGCACGAAAGAAACATGAATTTATCAGTTTGAATAGTAGAAAACAGAGTTTTTCTATGTTTTTGCAAGTTTAAAACAGCAATTTTATCGTCATTTCTCATAAATCGCCGTTTCGCACGAAAGAAACATGAATTTATCAGTTTAAATAGTTGAAAACGGCGTTTTTCTATGTTTTTGCAAGTTTAAAACAGCAATTTTATCGTCATTTCTCATAAATCGCCGTTTCGCAGGAAAGAAACATGAATTTGTCAGTTCGAGTAGTTCAAAACAGCGTTTTTCTATGTTTTTGCAAAATTAAAACAGCAATTTTATCGTCATTTCTCATAAATCGCCGTTTCGCACGAAAGAAACATGAATTTATCAGTTTGAATAGTTGAAAACAGCGTTTTTCTATGTTTTTGCAAGTTAAAAACAGCAATTTTATCGTCATTTATCTTAAATCGCCGTTTCGCACGAAAGAAACATGAATTTGTCAGTTTGAATAGTTCAAAACAGCGTTTTTCTATGTTTTTGCAAGTTAAAAACAGCAATTTTATCGTCATTTCTCTTAAATCGCCGTTTCGCACGAAAGAAACATGAATTTGTCAGTTTGAATAGTTCAAAACAGCGTTTTTCTATGTTTTTGCAAGTTTAAAACAGCAATTTTATCGTCATTTCTCATAAATCGCCGTTTCGCAGGAAAGAAACATGAATTTGTCAGTTCGAGTAGTTCAAAACAGCGTTTTTCTATGTTTTTGCAAAATTAAAACAGCAATTTTATCGTCATTTCTCATAAATCGCCGTTTCGCACGAAAGAAACATGAATTTGTCAGTTTGAATAGTTGAAAACAGCGTTTTTCTATGTTTTTGCAAGTTTAAAACAGCAATTTTATCGTCATTTCTCATAAATCGCCGTTTCGCAGGAAAGAAACATGAATTTGTCAGTTCGAATAGTTCAAAACAGCGTTTTTCTATGTTTTTGCAAGTTTAAAACAGCAATTTTATCGTCATTTCTCATAAATCGCCGTTTCGAATGAAAGAAACATGAATTTATCAGTTCGAATAGTTGAAAACAGCGTTTTTCTATGTTTTTGCAAGTTTAAAACAGCATTTTAAATACGTCAGTTTAGTTTGTTGAAAACAGCGTTTTCTTGGTTTTGCTAGTTTAAAACAGCAGTTTTATAGTGATTTCACAAAAATCCACCGTTTCGCACGAAAGAAACATGAATTTGTCAGTTTCAATAGTTCAAAACAGCGTTTTTATATGTTTTTGCAAGTTTAAAACAGCATTTTTATCGTCATTTCTCATAAATCGCCGTTTCACACGAAAGAAACATGAATTTATCAGTTTGAATAGTTGAAAACAGCGTTTTTCTATGTTTTTGCAAGTTTAAAACAGCAATTTTATCGTCATTTCTCATAAATCGCAGTTTCGCACGAAAGAAACATGAATTTATCAGTTTGAATAGTTGAAAACAACGTTTTTCTATGTTTTTGCAACTTTAAAACTAATTTTACCGTCATTTCTCATAAATTGCCGTTTCGCACGAAAGAAACATGAATTTATCAGTTTGAATAGTAGAAAACAGAGTTTTTCTATGTTTTTGCAAGTTTAAAACAGCAATTTTATCGTCATTTCTCATAAATCGCCGTTTCGCACGAAAGAAACATGAATTTATCAGTTTAAATAGTTGAAAACGGCGTTTTTCTATGTTTTTGCAAGTTTAAAACAGCAATTTTATCGTCATTTCTCATAAATCGCCGTTTCGCAGGAAAGAAACATGAATTTGTCAGTTCGAATAGTTCAAAACAGCGTTTTTCTATGTTTTTGCAAGTTTAAAACAGCAATTTTATCGTCATTTCTCATAAATCGCCGTTTCGAATGAAAGAAACATGAATTTATCAGTTCGAATAGTTGAAAACAGCGTTTTTCTATGTTTTTGCAAGTTTAAAACAGCATTTTAAATACGTCAGTTTAGTTTGTTGAAAACAGCGTTTTCTTGGTTTTGCTAGTTTAAAACAGCAGTTTTATAGTGATTTCACAAAAATCCACCGTTTCGCACGAAAGAAACATGAATTTGTCAGTTTCAATAGTTCAAAACAGCGTTTTTATATGTTTTTGCAAGTTTAAAACAGCATTTTTATCGTCATTTCTCATAAATCGCCGTTTCGCACGAAAGAAACATGAATTTATCAGTTTGAATAGTTGAAAACAGCGTTTTTCTATGTTTTTGCAAGTTTAAAACAGCAATTTTATCGTCATTTCTCATAAATCGCAGTTTCGCACGAAAGAAACATGAATTTATCAGTTTGAATAGTTGAAAACAACGTTTTTCTATGTTTTTGCAACTTTAAAACTAATTTTACCGTCATTTCTCATAAATCGCCGTTTCGCACGAAAGAAACATGAATTTATCAGTTTGAATAGTAGAAAACAGAGTTTTTCTATGTTTTTGCAAGTTTAAAACAGCAATTTTATCGTCATTTCTCATAAATCGCCGTTTCGCACGAAAGAAACATGAATTTATCAGTTTAAATAGTTGAAAACGGCGTTTTTCTATGTTTTTGCAAGTTTAAAACAGCAATTTTATCGTCATTTCTCATAAATCGCCGTTTCGCAGGAAAGAAACATGAATTTGTCAGTTCGAGTAGTTCAAAACAGCGTTTTTCTATGTTTTTGCAAAATTAAAACAGCAATTTTATCGTCATTTCTCATAAATCGCCGTTTCGCACGAAAGAAACATGAATTTATCAGTTTGAATAGTTGAAAACAGCGTTTTTCTATGTTTTTGCAAGTTAAAAACAGCAATTTTATCGTCATTTCTCTTAAATCGCCGTTTCGCACGAAAGAAACATGAATTTGTCAGTTTGAATAGTTCAAAACAGCGTTTTTCTATGTTTTTGCAAGTTAAAAACAGTAATTTTATCGTCATTTCTCATAAATCGCCGTTTCGCAGGAAAGAAACATGAATTTGTCAGTTCGAGTAGTTCAAAACAGCGTTTTTCTATGTTTTTGCAAAATTAAAACAGCAATTTTATCGTCATTTCTCATAAATCGCCGTTTCGCACGAAAGAAACATGAATTTATCAGTTTGAATAGTTGAAAACAGCGTTTTTCTATGTTTTTGCAAGTTTAAAACAGCAATTTTGTCGTCATTTCTCATAAATCGCCGTTTCGCACGAAAGAAACATGAATTTATCAGTTTGAACAGTTGAAAACAGCGTTTTTCTATGTTTTTGCAAGTTTAAAACAGCAATTTTATCGTCATTTCTCATAAATCGCCGTTTCGCACGAAAGAAACATGAATTTATCAGTTTGAGTTGTTAAAAATAGCGTTTTTCTATGTTTTTGCAAGTATAAAACAGCAATTTTATCGTCATTTCTCATAAATCGCCGTTTCGCACGGAAGAAACATGAATTTGTCAGTTTGAATAGTTGAAAACACCGTTTTTCTATGTTTTTGCAAGTTTAAAACAGCAATTTTATCGTGATTTCACAAAAATCCACCGTTTCGAACGTAAGAAACATGAATTTATCAGTTTGAATAGTTGAAAATAGTGTTTTTTAATGTTTTTGCAAGTTTAAAACAGCAATTTTATCGTCATTTCTCATAAATCGCGGTTTCGCACGAAAGAAACATGAATTTGTCAGTTTGAATAGTTCAAAACAGCGTTTTTCTATGTTTTTGCAAGTTTAAAACAGCAATTTTATCGTCATTTCTCATAAATCGCCGTTTCGCACGAAAGAAACAGGAATTTGTCAGTTTGAATAGTTCAAAACAGCGTTTTTCTATGTTTTTGCAAGTTTAAAACAGTAATTTTATCGTCATTTCTCATAACTCGCCGTTTCGCACGAAAGAAACCTGATTTTATCAGTTTGAATAGTTAAAAACAGCGTTTTTCTATGTTTTTGCAAGTTTAAAACAGCAATTTTATCGTCATTTCTCATAAATCGCCGTTTCGCACAAAAGAAACATGAATTTGTCAGTTTGAATAGTTCAAAACAGAGTTTTTCTATGTTTTTGCTATTTTAAAACAGCAATTTTATGGTGATTTCACAAAAATCCACCGTTTCGAACGTAAGAAACATGAATTTATCAGTTTGAATAGTTGAAAACAGCGTTTTTCTATGTTTTTGCAAGTTTAAAACAGCAATTTTGTCGTCATTTCTCATAAATCGCCGTTTCGCACGAAAGAAACATGAATTTGTCAGTTTGAGCAGTTCAGAAGAGCGTTTTTCTATGTTTTCGCAAGTTTAAAAAAGCAATTTTATCGTCATTTCTCATAAATCGCCGTTTCGCACGAAAGAAACATGAATTTGTCAGTTTGAATAGTTCAAAATAGCGTTTTTCTATGTTTTTGCAAGTTTAAAACAGCAATTTTGTCGTCATTTCTCATAAATCGCCGTTTCGCACGAAAGAAACATGAATTTATCAGTTTGAACAGTTGAAAACAGCGTTTTTCTATGTTTTTGCAAGTTTAAAACAGCAATTTTATCATCATTTCTCATAAATCGCCGTTTCGCACGAAAGAAACATGAATTTATCAGTTTGAGTTGTTAAAAATAGCGTTTTTCTATGTTTTTGCAAGTTTAAAACAGCAATTTTATCGTCATTTCTCATAAATCGCCGTTTTGCACTGAAGAAACATGAATTTGTCAGTTTGAATAGTTGAAAACAGCGTTTTTCTATGTTTTTGCAAGTTTAAAACAGCAATTTTATCGTGATTTCACAAAAATCCACCGTTTCGAACGTAAGAAACATGAATTTATCAGTTTGAATAGTTGAAAATAGCGTTTTTTAATGTTTTTGCAAGTTTAAAACAGCAATTTTATCGTCATTTCTCATAAATCGCGGTTTCGCACGAAAGAAACATGAATTTGTCAGTTTGAATAGTTCAAAACAGCGTTCTTCTATGATTTTGCAAGTTTAAAACAGCAATTTTATCGTCATTTCTCATAAATCGCCGTTTCGCACGAAAGAAACAGGAATTTGTCAGTTTGAATAGTTCAGAACAGCGTTTTTCTATGTTTTTGCAAGTTTAAAACAGTAATTTTATCGTCATTTCTCATAACTCGCCGTTTCGCACGAAAGAAACCTGATTTTATCAGTTTGAATAGTTAAAAACAGCAATTTTATCGTGAATTCACAAAAATCCACCGTTTCGAACGTAAGAAACATGAATTTATCAGTTTAAATAGTTGAAAACAGCGTTTTTCTATGTTTTTGCAAGTTTAAAACAGCAATTTTATCGTCATTTCTCATAAATCGCCGTTTCACACGAAAAAAACATGAATTTGTCAGTTTGAATAGTTCAAAACAGCGTTTTTCTATGTTTTTGCAAGTTTAAAATAGCAATTTTATCGTCATTTCTCATAAATCGCCGTTTCGCACGAAAGAAACATGAATTTGTCAGTTTGAATAGTTCAAAACAGAGTTTTTCTATGTTTTTGCAAGTTTAAAACAGCAATTTTATCGTGATTTCACAAAAATCCACCGTTTCGAACGTAAGAAACATGAATTTATCAGTTTGAATAGTTGAAAACAGCGTTTTTCTATGTTTTTGCAAGTTTAAAACAGCAATTTTATCGTCATTTCTCATAAATCGCCGTTTCGCACGAAAGAAACATGAATTTGTCAGTTTGAGCAGTTCAAAAGAGCGTTTTTCTATGTTTTCGCAAGTTTAAAAAAGCAATTTTATCGTCATTTCTCATAAATCGCCGATTCGCACGAAAGAAACATGAATTTGTCAGTTTGAATATTTCAAAATAGCGTTTTTCTATGTTTTTGCAAGTTTAAAACAGCAATTTTATCGTCATTTCTCATAAATCGCCGTTTCGCACGAAATAAACATGAATTTGTCAGTTTGAATAGTTCAAAACAGCGTTTTTCTATGTTTTTGCAAGTTTAAAATAGCAATTTTATCGTAATTTCTCATAAATCGCCGTTTCACACGAAAGAAACATGAATTTGTCAGTTTAAATAGTTAAAAACAGCCTTTTTCTATGTTTTTGCAAGTTTAAAACAGCAATTTTATCGTCATTTCTCATAAATCGCCGTTTCGCACGAAATAAACATGAATTTGTCAGTTTGAATAGTTCAAAACAGCGTTTTTCTATGTTTTTGCAAGTTTAAAATAGGAATTTTATCGTCATTTCTCATAAATCGCCGTTTCGTACGAAAGAAACATGAATTTGTCAGTTTGAATAGTTCAAAACAGCAATTTTTCTATGTTTTTGCAAGTTTAAAACGGCAATTTTATCGTCATTTCTCATAAATCGCAGTTTCACACGGAAGAAACATGAATTTGTCAGTTTGAATAGTTGAAAACAGCGTTTTTCTATGTTATTGCAAGTTTAAAACAGCAATTTTGTCGTCATTTCTCATAAATCGCCGTTTCGCACGAAAGAAACATGAATTTGTCAGTTTGAGTTGTTAAAAATAGCGTTTTTCTATGTTTTTGCAAGTTTAAAACAGCAATTTTATCGTCATTTTTCATAAATCGCCGTTTCGCACTGAAGAAACATGAATTTGTCAGTTTGAATAGTTGAAAACAGCGTTTTTCTATGTTTTTGCAAGTTTAAAACAGCAATTTTATCGTGATTTCACAAAAATCAACCGTTTCGAAAATAAGAAACATGAATTTATCAGTTTGAATAGTTGAAAATAGCGTTTTTTAATGTTTTTGCAAGTTTAAAACAGCAATTTTATCGTCATTTCTCATAAATCGCGGTTTCGCACGAAAGAAACATGAATTTGTCAGTTTGAATAGTTCAAAACAACGTTCTTCTATGTTTTTGCAAGTTTAAAACAGCAATTTTATCGTCATTTCTCATAAATCGCCGTTTCGCACGAAAGAAACAGGAATTTGTCAGTTTGAATAGTTCAAAACAGCGTTTTTCTATGTTTTTGCAAGTTTAAAACAGTAATTTTATCGTCATTTCTCATAACTCGCCGTTTCGCACGAAAGAAACCTGATTTTATCAGTTTGAATAGTTGAAAACAGCAATTTTATCGTGAATTCACAAAAATCCACCGTTTCGAACGTAAGAAACATGAATTTATCAGTTTGAATATTTGAAAACAGCGTTTTTCTATGTTTTTGCAAGTTTAAAACAGCAATTTTATCGTCATTTCTCATAAATCGCCGTTTCACACGAAAAAAACATGAATTTGTCAGTTTGAATAGTTCAAAACAGCGTTTTTCTATGTTTTTGCAAGTTTAAAACAGCAATTTTATCGTCATTTCTCATAAATCGCCGTTTCACACGGAAGAAACATGAATTTGTCAGTTTGAATAGTTGAAAACAGCGTTTTTCTATGTTTTTGCAAGTTTAAAACAGCAATTTTATCGTGATTTCACAAAAATCCACCGTTTCGAACGTAAGAAACATGAATTTATCAGTTTGAATAGTTGAAAACAGCGTTTTTCTATGTTTTTGCAAGTTTAAAACAGCAATTTTGTCGTCATTTCTTATAAATCGCCGTTTCGCACGAAAGAAACATGAATTTATCAGTTTGAACAGGTGAAAACAGCGTTTTTCTATGTTTTTGCAAGTATAAAACAGCAATTTTATCGTCATTTCTCATAAATCGCCGTTTCGCACGGAAGAAACATGAATTTGTCAGTTTGATTAGTTGAAAACAGCGTTTTTCTATGTTTTTGCAAGTTTAAAACAGCAATTTTATCGTGATTTCACAAAAATCCACCGTTTCGAACGTAAGAAACATGAATTTATCAGTTTGAATAGTTGAAAATAGCGTTTTTTAATGTTTTTGCAAGTTTAAAACAGCAATTTTATCGTCATTTCTCATAAATCGCCGTTTCGCACAAAAGAAACATGAATTTGTCAGTTTGAATAGTTCAAAACAGAGTTTTTCTATGTTTTTGCTAGTTTAAAACAGCAATTTTATCGTGATTTCACAAAAATCCACCGTTTCGAACGTAAGAAACAGGAATTTATCAGTTTGAATAGTTGAAAACAGCGTTTTTCTATGTTTTTGCAAGTTTAAAACAGCAATTTTGTCGTCATTTCTCATAAATCGCCGTTTCGCACGAAAGAAACATGAATTTGTCAGTTTGAGCAGTTCAAAAGAGCGTTTTTCTATGTTTTCGCAAGTTTAAAAAAGCAATTTTATCGTCATTTCTCATAAATCGCCGTTTCGCACGAAAGAAACATGAATTTGTCAGTTTGAATAGTTCAAAATAGCGTTTTTCTATGTTTTTGCAAGTTTAAAACAGCAATTTTATCGTCATTTCTCATAAATCGCCGTTTCGCACGAAATAAACTTGAATTTGTCAGTTTGAATAGTTCAAAACAGCGTTTTTCTATGTTTTTGCAAGTTTAAAATAGCAATTTTATCGTCATTTCTCATAAATCGCCGTTTCACACGAAAGAAACATGAATTTGTCAGTTTAAATAGTTAAAAACAGCCTTTTTCTATGTTTTTGCAAGTTTAAAACAGCAATTTTATCGTCATTTCTCATAAATCGCCGTTTCGCACGAAATAAACATGAATTTGTCAGTTTGAATAGTTCAAAACAGCGTTTTTCTATGTTTTTGCAAGTTTAAAACAGTAATTTTATCATCATTTCTCATAACTCGCCGTTTCGCACGAAAGAAATCTGATTTTATCAGTTTGAATAGTTAAAAACAGCGTTTTTCTATGTTTTTGCAAGTTTAAAACGGCAATTTTATCGTCATTTCTCATAAATCGCAGTTTCACACGGAAGAAACATGAATTTGTCAGTTTGAGTAGTTGAAAACAGCGTTTTTCTATGTTTTTGCAAGTTTAAAACAGCAATTTTGTCGTCATTTCTCATAAATCGCCGTTTCGCACGAAAGAAACATGAATTTATCAGTTTGAACAGTTGAAAACAGCGTTTTTCTATGTTTTTGCAAGTTTAAAACAGCAATTTTATCGTCATTTCTCATAAATCGCCGTTTCGCACGAAAGAAACATGAATTTATCAGTTTGAGTTGTTAAAAATAGCGTTTTTCTATGTTTTTGCAAGTTTAAAACAGCAATTTTATCGTCATTTCTCATAAATCGCCGTTTCGCACGGAAGAAACATGAATTTGTCAGTTTGAGAAGTTGAAAACAGCGTTTTTCTATGTTTTTGCAAGTTTAAAACAGCAATTTTATCGTGATTTCACAAAAATCCACCGTTTCGAACGTAAGAAACATGATTTTATCAGTTTGAATAGTTGAAAGTAGCGTTTTTTAATGTTTTTGCAAGTTTAAAACAGCAATTTTATCGTCATTTATCATAAATCGCGGTTTCGCACGAAAGAAACATGAATTTGTCAGTTTGAATAGTTCAAAACAGCGTTCTTCTATGTTTTTGCAAGTTTAAAACAGCAATTTTATCGTCATTTCTCATAAATCGCCGTTTCGCACGAAAGAAACAGGAATTTGTCAGTTTGAATAGTTCAAAACAGCGTTTTTCTATGTTTTTGCAAGTTTAAAACAGTAATTTTATCGTCATTTCACATAACTCGCCGTTTCGCACGAAAGAAACCTGATTTTATCAGTTTGAATAGTTAAAAACAGCGTTTTTCTATGTTTTTGCAAGTTTAAAACAGCAATTTTATCGTCATTTCTCATAAATCGCCGTTTCACACGAAAGAAACATAAATTTGTCAGTTTGTATAGTTGAAAACAGCGTTTTTCTATGTTTTTGCAAGTTTAAAACAGCAATTTTATCGTCATTTCTCATAAATCGCCGTTTCGCACGAAAGAAACATGAATTTATCAGTTTGAGTTGTTAAAAATAGCGTTTTTCTATGTTTTTGCAAGTTTAAAACAGCAATTTTATCGTCATTTCTCATAAATCGCCGTTTCGCACGGAAGAAACATGAATTTGTCAGTTTGAATAGTTGAAAACAGCGTTTTTCTATGTTTTTGCAAGTTTAAAACAGTAATTTTATCGTCATTTCTCATAACTCGCCGTTTCGCACGAAAGAAACCTGATTTTATCAGTTTGAATAGTTGAAAACAGCAATTTTATCGTGAATTCACAAAAATCCACCGTTTCGAACGTAAGAAACATGAATTTATCAGTTTGAATATTTGAAAACAGCGTTTTTCTATGTTTTTGCAAGTTTAAAACAGCAATTTTATCGTCATTTCTCATAAATCGCCGTTTCACACGAAAAAAACATGAATTTGTCAGTTTGAATAGTTCAAAACAGCGTTTTTCTATGTTTTTGCAAGTTTAAAACAGCAATTTTATCGTCATTTCTCATAAATCGCCGTTTCACACGGAAGAAACATGAATTTGTCAGTTTGAATAGTTGAAAACAGCGTTTTTCTATGTTTTTGCAAGTTTAAAACAGCAATTTTATCGTGATTTCACAAAAATCCACCGTTTCGAACGTAAGAAACATGAATTTATCAGTTTGAATAGTTGAAAACAGCGTTTTTCTATGTTTTTGCAAGTTTAAAACAGCAATTTTATCGTCATTTCTCATAAATCGCCGTTTCACACGAAAAAAACATGAATTTGTCAGTTTGAATAGTTCAAAACAGCGTTTTTCTATGTTTTTGCAAGTTTAAAACAGCAATTTTATCGTCATTTCTCATAAATCGTAGTTTCACACGAAAGAAACATGAATTTGTCAGTTTGAATAGTTGAAAACAGCGTTTTTCTATGTTTTTGCAAGTTTAAAACAGCAATTTTGTCGTCATTTCTCATAAATCGCCGTTTCGCACGAAAGAAACATGAATTTATCAGTTTGAACAGGTGAAAACAGCGTTTTTCTATGTTTTTGCAAGTTTAAAACAGCAATTTTATCGTCATTTCTCATAAATCGCCGTTTCGCACGAAAGAAACATGAATTTATCAGTTTGAGTTGTTAAAAATAGCGTTTTTCTATGTTTTTGCAAGTATAAAACAGCAATTTTATCGTCATTTCTCATAAATCGCCGTTTCGCACGGAAGAAACATGAATTTGTCAGTTTGAATAGCTGAAAACAGCGTTTTTCTATGTTTTTGCAAGTTTAAAACAGCAATTTTATCGTGATTTCACAAAAATCCACCGTTTCGAACGTAAGAAACATGAATTTATCAGTTTGAATAGTTGAAAATAGCGTTTTTTAATGTTTTTGCAAGTTTAAAACAGCAATTTTATCGTCATTTCTCATAAATCGCGGTTTCGCACGAAAGAAACATGAATTTGTCAGTTTGAATAGTTCAAAACAGCGTTTTTCTATGTTTTTGCAAGTTTAAAACAGCAATTTTATCGTCATTTCTCATAAATCGCCGTTTCGCACGAAAGAAACAGGAATTTGTCAGTTTGAATAGTTCAAAACAGCGTTTTTCTATGTTTTTGCAAGTTTAAAACAGTAATTTTATCGTCATTTCTCATAACTCGCCGTTTCGCACGAAAGAAACCTGATTTTATCAGTTTAAATAGTTAAAAACAGCGTTTTTCTATGTTTTTGCAAGTTTAAAACAGCAATTTTATCGTCATTTCTCATAAATCGCCGTTTCGCACAAAAGAAACATGAATTTGTCAGTTTGAATAGTTCAAAACAGAGTTTTTCTATGTTTTTGCTAGTTTAAAACAGCAATTTTATCGTGATTTCACAAAAATCCACCGTTTCGAACGTAAGAAACATGAATTTATCAGTTTGAGTTGTTAAAAATAGCGTTTTTCTATGTTTTTGCAAGTTTAAAACAGCAATTTTATCGTCATTTCTCATAAATCGCCGTTTCGCACGGAAGAAACATGAATTTGTCAGTTTGAGAAGTTGAAAACAGCGTTTTTCTATGTTTTTGCAAGTTTAAAACAGCAATTTTATCGTGATTTCACAAAAATCCACCGTTTCGAACGTAAGAAACATGAATTTATCAGTTTGAATAGTTGAAAGTAGCGTTTTTTAATGTTTATGCAAGTTTAAAACAGCAATTTTATCGTCATTTATCATAAATCGCGGTTTCGCACGAAAGAAACATGAATTTGTCAGTTTGAATAGTTCAAAACAGCGTTCTTCTATGTTTTTGCAAGTTTAAAACAGCAATTTTATCGTCATTTCCCATAAATCGCCGTTTCGCACGAAAGAAACAGGAATTTGTCAGTTTGAATAGTTCAAAACAGCGTTTTTCTATGTTTTTGCAAGTTTAAAACAGTAATTTTATCGTCATTTCTCATAACTCGCCGTTTCGCACGAAAGAAACCTGATTTTATCAGTTTGAATAGTTAAAAACAGCGTTTTTCTATGTTTTTGCAAGTTTAAAACAGCAATTTTATCGTCATTTCTCATAAATCGCCGTTTCACACGAAAGAAACATAAATTTGTCAGTTTGTATAGTTGAAAACAGCGTTTTTCTATGTTTTTGCAAGTTTAAAACAGCAATTTTATCGTCATTTCTCATAAATCGCCGTTTCGCACGAAAGAAACATGAATTTATCAGTTTGAGTTGTTAAAAATAGCGTTTTTCTATGTTTTTGTAAGTTTAAAACAGCAATTTTATCGTCATTTCTCATAAATCGCCGTTTCGCACGGAAGAAACATGAATTTGTCAGTTTGAATAGTTGAAAACAGCGTTTTTCTATGTTTTTGCAAGTTTAAAACAGCATTTTTATCGTGATTTCACAAAAATCCACCGTTTCGAACGTAAGAAACATGAATTTATCAGTTTGAATAGTTGAAAATAGCGTTTTTTAATGTTTTTGCAAGTTTAAAACAGCAATTTTATCGTCATTTCTCATAAATCGCGGTTTCGCACGAAAGAAACATGAATTTGTCAGTTTGAATAGTTCAAAACAGCGTTCTTCTATGTTTTTGCAAATTTAAAACAGCAATTTTATCGTCATTTCTCATAAATCGCCGTTTCGCACGAAAGAAACAGGAATTTGTCAGTTTGAATAGTTCAAAACAGCGTTTTTCTATGTTTTTGCAAGTTTAAAACAGTAATTTTATCATCATTTCTCATAACTCGCCGTTTCGCACGAAAGAAACCTGATTTTATCAGTTTGAATAGTTAAAAACAGCGTTTTTCTATGTTTTTGCAAGTTTAAAACAGCAATTTTATCGTCATTTCTCATAGATCGCCGTTTCACACGAAAAAAACATGAATTTGTCAGTTTGAATAGTTCAAAACAGCGTTTTTCTATGTTTTTGCAAGTTTAAAACAGCAATTTTATCGTCATTTCTCATAAATCGCCGTTTCACACGGAAGAAACATGAATTTGTCAGTTTGAATAGTTGAAAACAGCGTTTTTCTATGTTTTTGCAAGTTTAGAACAGCAATTTTATCGTGATTTCACAAAAATCCACCGTTTCGAACGTAAGAAACATGAATTTATCAGTTTGAATAGTTGAAAACAGCGTTTTTCTATGTTTTTGCAAGTTTAAAACAGCAATTTTATCGTGATTTCACAAAAATCCACCGTTTCGAACGTAAGAAACATGAATTTATCAATTTGAATAGTTGAAAAAAGCGTTTTTTAATGTTTTTGCAAGTTTAAAACAGCAATTTTATCGTCATTTCTCATAAATCGCCGTTTTGCACGAAATAAACATGAATTTGTCAGTTTGAATAGTTCAAAACAGCGTTTTTCTATGTTTTTGCAAGTTTAAAATAGCAATTTTATCGTCATTTCTCATAAATCGCCGTTTCACACGAAAGAAACATGAATTTGTCAGTTTAAATAGTTAAAAACAGCCTTTTTCTATGTTCTTGCAAGTTTAAAACAGCAATTTTATCGTCATTTCTCATAAATCGCCGTTTCGCACGAAATAAATATGAATTTGTCAGTTTGAATAGTTCAAAACAGCGTTTTTCTATGTTTTTGCAAGTTTAAAATAGCAATTTTATCGTCATTTCTCATAAATCGCCGTTTCGCACGAAAGAAACATGAATTTGTCAGTTTGAATAGTTCAAAACAGAGTTTTTCTATGTTTTTGCAAGTTTAAAACGGCAATTTTATCGTCATTTCTCATAAATCGCAGTTTCACACGGAAGAAACATGAATTTGTCAGTTTGAATAGTTGAAAACAGCGATTTTCTATGTTTTTGCAAGTTTAAAACAGCAATTTTGTCGTCATTTCTCATAAATCGCCGTTTCGCACGAAAGAAACATGAATTTATCAGTTTTAACAGTTGAGAACAGCGTTTTTCTATGTTTTTGCAAGTTTAAAACAGCAATTTTATCATCATTTCTCATAAATCGCCGTTTCGCACGAAAGAAACATGAATTTATCAGTTTGAGTTGTTAAAAATAGCGTTTTTCTATGTTTTTGCAAGTTTAAAACAGCAATTTTATCGTCATTTCTCATAAATCGCCGTTTCGCACGGAAGAAACATGAATTTGTCAGTTTGAATAGTTGAAAACAGGGTTTTTCTATGTTTTTGCAAGTTTAAAACAGCAATTTTATCGTGATTTCACAAAAATCCACCGTTTCGAACGTAAGAAACATGAATTTATCAGTTTGAATAGTTGAAAATAGCGTTTTTTAATGTTTTTGCAAGTTTAAAACAGCAATTTTATCGTCATTTCTCATAAATCGCGGTTTCGCACGAAAGAAACATGAATTTGTCAGTTTGAATAGTTCAAAACAGCGTTCTTCTATGTTTTTGCAAATTTAAAACAGCAATTTTATCGTCATTTCTCATAAATCGCCGTTTCGCACGAAAGAAACAGGAATTTGTCAGTTTGAATAGTTCAAAACAGCGTTTTTCTATGTTTTTGCAAGTTTAAAACAGTAATTTTATCATCATTTCTCATAACTCGCCGTTTCGCACGAAAGAAACCTGATTTTATCAGTTTAAATAGTTAAAAACAGCGTTTTTCTATGTTTTTGCAAGTTTAAAACAGCAATTTTATCGTCATTTCTCATAGATCGCCGTTTCACACGAAAGAAACATAAATTTGTCAGTTTGAATAGTTGAAAACAGCGTTTTTCTATGTTTTTGCAAGTTTAAAACAGCAATTTGATCGTCATTTCTCATAAATCGCCGTTTCACACGGAAGAAACATGAATTTGTCAGTTTGAATAGTTGAAAACAGCGTTTTTCTATGTTTTTGCAAGTTTAAAACAGCAATTTTATCGTGATTTCACAAAAATCCACCGTTTCGAACGTAAGAAACATGAATTTATCAGTTTGAATAGTTGAAAACAGCGTTTTACTATGTTTTTGCAAGTTTAAAACAGCAATTTTATCGTCATTTCTCATAAATCGCCGTTTCACACGAAAAAAACATGAATTTGTCAGTTTGAATAGTTCAAAACAGCGTTTTTCTATGTTTTTGCAAGTTTAAAACAGCAATTTTATCGTCATTTCTCATAAATCGCAGTTTCACACGGAAGAAACATGAATTTGTCAGTTTGAATAGTTGAAAACAGCGTTTTTCTATGTTTTTGCAAGTTTAAAACAGCAATTTTGTCGTCATTTCTCATAAATCGCCGTTTCGCACGAAAGAAACATGAATTTATCAGTTTGAACAGTTGAAAACAGCGTTTTTCTATGTTTTTGCAAGTTTAAAACAGCAATTTTATCGTCATTTCTCATAAATCGCCGTTTCGCACGAAAGAAACATGAATTTATCAGTTTGAGTTGTTAAAAATAGCGTTTTTCTATGTTTTTGCAAGTTTAAAACAGCAATTTTATCGTCATTTCTCATAAATCGCCGTTTCGCACGGAAGAAACATGAATTTGTCAGTTTGAACAGTTGAAAGCAGCGTTTTTCTATGTTTTTGCAAGTTTAAAACAGCAATTTTATCGTGATTTCACAAAAATCCACCGTTTCGAACGTAAGAAACATGAATTTATCAGTTTGAATAGTTGAAAATAGCGTTTTTTAATGTTTTTGCAAGTTTAAAACAGCAATTTTATCGTCATTTCTCATAAATCGCGGTTTCGCACGAAAGAAACATGAATTTGTCAGTTTGAATAGTTCAAAACAGCGTTTTTCTATGTTTTTGCAAGTTTAAAACAGCAATTTTATCGTCATTTCTCATAAATCGCCGTTTCGCACGAAAGAAACAGGAATTTGTCAGTTTGAATAGTTCAAAACAGCGTTTTTCTATGTTTTTGCAAGTTTAAAACAGTAATTTTATCGTCATTTCTCATAACTCGCCGTTTCGCACGAAAGAAACCTGATTTTATCAGTTTGAATAGTTAAAAACAGCGTTTTTCTATGTTTATGCAAGTTTAAAACAGCAAATTTATCGTCATTTCTCATAAATCGCCGTTTCGCACGAAAGAAACATGAATTTGTCAGTTTGAATAGTTCAAAACAGAGTTTTTCTATGTTTTTGCAAGTTTAAAACAGCAATTTTATCGTGATTTCACAAAAATCCACCGTTTCGAACGTAAGAAACATGAATTTATCAGTTTGAATAGTTGAAAACAGCGTTTTTCTATGTTTTTGCAAGTTTAAAACAGCAATTTTATCGTCATTGCTTATAAATCGCCGTTTCGCACGAAAGAAACATGAATTTGTCAGTTTGAGCAGTTCAAAAGAGCGTTTTTCTATGTTTTCGCAAGTTTAAAACAGCAATTTTATCGTGATTTCACAAAAATCCACCGTTTCGAACGTAAGAAACATGAATTTATCAGTTTGAATAGTTGAAAACAGCGTTTTACTATGTTTTTGCAAGTTTAAAACAGCAATTTTATCGTCATTTCTCATAAATCGCCGTTTCACACGAAAAAAACATGAATTTGTCAGTTTGAATAGTTCAAAACAGCGTTTTTCTATGTTTTTGCAAGTTTAAAACAGCAATTTTATCGTCATTTCTCATAAATCGCAGTTTCACACGGAAGAAACATGAATTTGTCAGTTTGAATAGTTGAAAACAGCGTTTTTCTATGTTTTTGCAAGTTTAAAACAGCAATTTTGTCGTCATTTCTCATAAATCGCCGTTTCGCACGAAAGAAACATGAATTTATCAGTTTGAACAGTTGAAAACAGCGTTTTTCTATGTTTTTGCAAGTTTAAAACAGCAATTTTATCGTCATTTCTCATAAATCGCCGTTTCGCACGAAAGAAACATGAATTTATCAGTTTGAGTTGTTAAAAATAGCGTTTTTCTATGTTTTTGCAAGTTTAAAACAGCAATTTTATCGTCATTTCTCATAAATCGCCGTTTCGCACGGAAGAAACATGAATTTGTCAGTTTGAACAGTTGAAAGCAGCGTTTTTCTATGTTTTTGCAAGTTTAAAACAGCAATTTTATCGTGATTTCACAAAAATCCACCGTTTCGAACGTAAGAAACATGAATTTATCAGTTTGAATAGTTGAAAATAGCGTTTTTTAATGTTTTTGCAAGTTTAAAACAGCAATTTTATCGTCATTTCTCATAAATCGCGGTTTCGCACGAAAGAAACATGAATTTGTCAGTTTGAATAGTTCAAAACAGCGTTTTTCTATGTTTTTGCAAGTTTAAAACAGCAATTTTATCGTCATTTCTCATAAATCGCCGTTTCGCAAGAAAGAAACAGGAATTTGTCAGTTTGAATAGTTCAAAACAGCGTTTTTCTATGTTTTTGCAAGTTTAAAACAGTAATTTTATCGTCATTTCTCATAACTCGCCGTTTCGCACGAAAGAAACCTGATTTTATCAGTTTGAATAGTTAAAAACAGCGTTTTTCTATGTTTATGCAAGTTTAAAACAGCAAATTTATCGTCATTTCTCATAAATCGCCGTTTCGCACGAAAGAAACATGAATTTGTCAGTTTGAATAGTTCAAAACAGAGTTTTTCTATGTTTTTGCAAGTTTAAAACAGCAATTTTATCGTGATTTCACAAAAATCCACCGTTTCGAACGTAAGAAACATGAATTTATCAGTTTGAATAGTTGAAAACAGCGTTTTTCTATGTTTTTGCAAGTTTAAAACAGCAATTTTATCGTCATTGCTTATAAATCGCCGTTTCGCACGAAAGAAACATGAATTTGTCAGTTTGAGCAGTTCAAAAGAGCGTTTTTCTATGTTTTCGCAAGTTTAAAAAAGCAATTTTATCGTCATTTCTCATAAATCGCCGTTTCGCACGAAAGAAACATGAATTTGTCAGTTTGAATAGTTCAAAATAGCGTTTTTCTATGTTTTTGCAAGTTTAAAACAGCAATTTTATCGTCATTTTACATAAATCGCCGTTTCGCACGAAATAATCATGAATTTGTCAGTTAGAATAGTTGAAAACAGCGTTTTTCTATGTTTTTGCAAGTTTAAAACAGCAATTTTATCGTCATTTCTCATAAATCGCCGTTTCACACGAAAGAAACATGAATTTGACAGTTTGAATAGTTAAAAACAGCGTTTTTCTATGTTTTTGCAAGTTTAAAACAGCAATTTTATCGTCATTTCTCATAAATCGCCGTTTCACACGAAAGAAACATAAATTTGTCAGTTTGAATAGTTGAAAACAGCGTTTTTCTATGTTTTTGCAAGTTTAAAACAGCAATTTTATCGTGATTTCACAAAAATCCACCGTTTCGAACGTAAGAAACATGAATTTATCAGTTTGAATAGTTGAAAACAGCGTTTTTCTATGTTTTTGCAAGTTTAAAACAGCAATTTTATCGTCATTTCTCTAAATCGCCGTTTCACACGAAAGAAACATGAATTTGTCAGTTTGAATAGTTCAAACAGCGTTTTCCTATGTTTTTGCAAGTTTAAAACAGCAATTTTATCGTCATTTCTCATAACTCGCCGTTTCGCACGAAAGAAACCTGATTTTATCAGTTTGAATAGTTAAAAACAGCGTTTTTCTATGTTTTTGCAAGTTTAAAACAGCAATTTTATCGCCATTTCTCATAAATCGCCGTTTCGCACGAAAGAAACATGAATTTGTCAGTTTGAATAGTTCAAAACAGAGTTTTTCTATGTTTTTGCAAGTTTAAAACAGCAATTTTATCGTCATTTCTCATAAATCGCCGTTTCACACGAAAGAAACATGAATTTGTCAGTTTCAATAGTTCAAATCAGCGTTTTTCTATGTTTTTGCAAGTTTAAAACAGCAATTTTATCGTCATTTCTCATAAATCGCCGTTTCACACGGAAGAAACATGAATTTGTCAGTTTGAATTGTTGAAAACAGCGTTTTTCTATGTTTTTGCAAGTTTAAAACAGCAATTTTATCGTCATTTCTCATAAATCGCCGTTTCGCAAGAAAGAAATATGAATTTATCAGTTTGAATAGTTGAAAACAGCGTTTTTCTATGTTTTTGCAAGTTTAAAACATCAATTTTATCGACATATCTCATAAAAAACCGTTTCGCACGAAAGAAACATGAATTTGTCAGTTTGAATAGTTGAAAACAGCGTTTTTCTATGTTTTTGCAAGTTTAAAACAGCAATTTTATCGTGATTTCACAAAAATCGCCGTTTCACACGGAAGAAACAAGAATTTGTCAGTTTGAATAGTTGAAAACAGCGTTTTTCTATGTTTTTGCAAGTTTAAAACAGCAATTTTATCGTGATTTCACAAAAATCCACCGTTTCGAACGTAAGAAACATGAATTTATCAGTTTGAATAGTTGAAAACAGCGTTTTTCTATGTTTTTTCAAGTTTAAAACAGCAATTTTATCGTCATTTCTCATAAATCGCCGTTTCACACGAAAGAAACATGAATTTGTCAGTTTGAATAGTTCAAAACAGCGTTTTTCTATGTTTTTGCAAGTTTAAAACAGCAATTTTGTCGTCATTTCTCATAAATCGCCGTTTCGCACGAAAGAAACATGAATTTATCAGTTTGAACAGTTGAAAACAGCGTTTTTCTATGTTTTTGCAAGTTTAAAACAGCAATTTTATCGTCATTTCTCATAAATCGCCGTTTCGCACGAAAGAAACATGAATTTATCAGTTTGAGTTGTTAAAAATAGCGTTTTTCTATGTTTTTGCAAGTTTAAAACAGCAATTTTATCGTCATTTCTCATAAATCGCCGTTTCGCACAGAAGAATCATGAATTTGTCTATTTGAATAGTTGAAAACAGCGTTTTTCTATGTTTTTGCAAGTTTAAAACAGCAATTTTATCGTGATTTCACAAAAATCCACCGTTTCGAACGTAAGAAACATGAATTTATCAGTTTGAATAGTTGAAAATAGCGTTTTTTAATGTTTTTGCAAGTTTAAAACAGCAATTTTATCGTCATTTCTCATAAATCGCGGTTTCGCACGAAAGAAACATGAATTTGTCAGTTTGAATAGTTCAAAACAGCGTTTTTCTATGTTTTTGTAAGTTTAAAACAGCAATTTTATCGTCATTTCTCATAAATCGCCGTTTCGCACGAAAGAAACAGGAATTTGTTAGTTTGAATAGTTCAAAACAGCGTTTTTCTATGTTTTTGCAAGTTTAAAACAGTGATTTTATCGTCATTTCTCATAACTCGCCGTTTCGCACGAAAGAAACCTGATTTTATCAGTTTGAATAGTTAAAAACAGCGTTTTTCTATGTTTATGCAAGTTTAAAACAGCAAATTTATCGTCATTTCTCATAAATCGCCGTTTCGCACGAAAGAAACATGAATTTGTCAGTTTGAATAGTTCAAAACAGAGTTTTTCTATGTTTTTGCAAGTTTAAAACAGCAATTTTATCGTGATTTCACAAAAATCCACCGTTTCGAACGTAAGAAACATGAATTTATCAGTTTGAATAGTTGAAAACAGCGTTTTTCTATGTTTTTGCAAGTTTAAAACAGCAATTTTATCGTCATTGCTTATAAATCGCCGTTTCGCACGAAAGAAACATGAATTTGTCAGTTTGAGCAGTTCAAAAGAGCGTTTTTCTATGTTTTCGCAAGTTTAAAAAATCAATTTTATCGTCATTTCTCATAAATCGCCGTTTCGCACGAAAGAAACATGAATTTGTCAGTTTGAATAGTTCAAAATAGCGTTTTTCTATGTTTTTGCAAGTTTAAAACAGCAATTTTATCGTCATTTCTCATAAATCGCCGTTTCGCACGAAATAAACATGAATTTGTCAGTTTGAATAGTTGAAAACAGCGTTTTTCTATGTTTTTGCAAGTTTAAAACAGCAATTTTATCGTCATTTCTCATAAATCGCCGTTTCACACGAAAGAAACATGAATTTGACAGTTTGAATAGTTTAAAACAGCGTTTTTCTATGTTTTTGCAAGTTTAAAACAGCAATTTTATCGTCATTTCTCATAAATCGCCGTTTCACACGAAAGAAACATAAATTTGTCAGTTTGAATAGTTGAAAACAGCGTTTTTCTATGTTTTTGCAAGTTTAAAACAGCAATTTTATCGTGATTTCACAAAAATCCACCGTTTCGAACGTAAGAAACATGAATTTATCAGTTTGAATAGTTGAAAACAGCGTTTTTCTATGTTTTTGCAAGTTTAAAACAGCAATTTTATCGTCATTGCTCTAAATCGCCGTTTCACACGAAGGAAACATGAATTTGTCAGTTTGAATAGTTCAAACAGCGTTTTCCTATGTTTTTGCAAGTTTAAAACAGCAATTTTATCGTCATTTCTCATAAATCGCAGTTTCACACGGAAGAAACATGAATTTGTCAGTTTGAATAGTTGAAAACAGCGTTTTTCTATGTTTTTGCAAGTTTAAAACAGCAATTTTGTCGACATTTCTCATAAATCGCTGTTTCGCACGAAAGAAACATGAATTTATCACTTTGAACAGTTGAAAACAGCGTTTTTCTATGTTTTTGCAAGTTTAAAACAGCAATTTTATCGTCATTTCTCATAAATCGCCGTTTCACACGGAAGAAACATGAATTTGTCAGTTTGAATTGTTGAAAACAGCGTTTTTCTATGTTTTTGCAAGTTTAAAACAGCAATTTTATCGTGATTTCACAAAAATCCACCGTTTCGAACGTAAGAAACATGAATTTATCAGTTTGAATAGTTGAAAACAGCGTTTTTCTATGTTTTTGCAAGTTTAAAACAGCAATTTTATCGTCATTTCTCATAAATCGCCGTTTCACACGAAAAAAACATGAATTTGTCAGTTTGAATAGTTCAAAACAGCGTTTTTCTATGTTTTTGCAAGTTTAAAACAGCAATTTTATCGTCATTTCTCATAAATCGTAGTTTCACACGAAAGAAACATGAATTTGTCAGTTTGAATAGTTGAAAACAGCGTTTTTCTATGTTTTTGCAAGTTTAAAACAGCAATTTTGTCGTCATTTCTCATAAATCGCCGTTTCGCACGAAAGAAACATGAATTTATCAGTTTGAACAGGTGAAAACAGCGTTTTTCTATGTTTTTGCAAGTTTAAAACAGCAATTTTATCGTCATTTCTCATAAATCGCCGTTTCGCACGGAAGAAACATGAATTTGTCAGTTTGAATAGTTGAAAACAGCGTTTTTCTATGTTTTTGCAAGTTTAAAACAGCAATTTTATCGTGATTTCACAAAAATCCACCGTTTCGAACGTAAGAAACATGAATTTATCAGTTTGAATAGTTGAAAATAGCGTTTTTTAATGTTTTTGCAAGTTTAAAACAGCAATTTTATCGTCATTTCTCATAAATCGCGGTTTCGCACGAAAGAAACATGAATTTGTCAGTTTGAATAGTTCAAAACAGCGTTTTTCTATGTTTTTGCAAGTTTAAAACAGCAATTTTATCGTCATTTCTCATAAATCGCCGTTTCGCACGAAAGAAACAGGAATTTGTCAGTTTGAATAGTTCAAAACAGCGTTTTTCTATGTTTTTGCAAGTTTAAAACAGTAATTTTATCGTCATTTCTCATAACTCGCCGTTTCGCACGAAAGAAACCTGATTTTATCAGTTTGAATAGTTAAAAACAGCGTTTTTCTATGTTTTTGCAAGTTTAAAACAGCAATTTTATCGTCATTTCTCATAAATCGCCGTTTCGCACAAAAGAAACATGAATTTGTCAGTTTGAATAGTTCAAAACAGAGTTTTTCTATGTTTTTGCTAGTTTAAAACAGCAATTTTATCGTGATTTCACAAAAATCCACCGTTTCGAACGTAAGAAACAGGAATTTATCAGTTTGAATAGTTGAAAACAGCGTTTTTCTATGTTTTTGCAAGTTTAAAACAGCAATTTTGTCGTCATTTCTCATAAATCGCCGTTTCGCACGAAAGAAACATGAATTTGTCAGTTTGAGCAGTTCAAAAGAGCGTTTTTCTATGTTTTCGCAAGTTTAAAAAAGCAATTTTATCGTCATTTCTCATAAATCGCCGTTTCGCACGAAAGAAACATGAATTTGTCAGTTTGAATAGTTCAAAATAGCGTTTTTCTATGTTTTTGCAAGTTTAAAACAGCAATTTTATCGTCATTTCTCATAAATCGCCGTTTCGCACGAAATAAACTTGAATTTGTCAGTTTGAATAGTTCAAAACAGCGTTTTTCTATGTTTTTGCAAGTTTAAAATAGCAATTTTATCGTCATTTCTCATAAATCGCCGTTTCACACGAAAGAAACATGAATTTGTCAGTTTAAATAGTTAAAAACAGCCTTTTTCTATGTTTTTGCAAGTTTAAAACAGCAATTTTGTCGTCATTTCTCATAAATCGCCGTTTCGCACGAAATAAACATGAATTTGTCAGTTTGAATAGTTCAAAACAGCGTTTTTCTATGTTTTTGCAAGTTTAAAACAGTAATTTTATCATCATTTCTCATAACTCGCCGTTTCGCACGAAAGAAATCTGATTTTATCAGTTTGAATAGTTAAAAACAGCGTTTTTCTATGTTTTTGCAAGTTTAAAACGGCAATTTTATCGTCATTTCTCATAAATCGCAGTTTCACACGGAAGAAACATGAATTTGTCAGTTTGAGTAGTTGAAAACAGCGTTTTTCTATGTTTTTGCAAGTTTAAAACAGCAATTTTGTCGTCATTTCTCATAAATCGCCGTTTCGCACGAAAGAAATATGAATTTATCAGTTTGAACAGTTGAAAACAGCGTTTTTCTATGTTTTTGCAAGTTTAAAACAGCAATTTTATCGTCATTTCTCATAAATCGCCGTTTCGCACGAAAGAAACATGAATTTATCAGTTTGAGTTGTTAAAAATAGCGTTTTTCTATGTTTTTGCAAGTTTAAAACAGCAATTTTATCGTCATTTCTCATAAATCGTCGTTTCGCACGGAAGAAACATGAATTTGTCAGTTTGAGAAGTTGAAAACAGCGTTTTTCTATGTTTTTGCAAGTTTAAAACAGCAATTTTATCGTGATTTCACAAAAATCCACCGTTTCGAACGTAAGAAACATGAATTTATCAGTTTGAATAGTTGAAAGTAGCGTTTTTTAATGTTTTTGCAAGTTTAAAACAGCAATTTTATCGTCATTTATCATAAATCGCGGTTTCGCACGAAAGAAACATGAATTTGTCAGTTTGAATAGTTCAAAACAGCGTTCTTCTATGTTTTTGCAAGTTTAAAACAGCAATTTTATCGTCATTTCTCATAAATCGCCGTTTCGCACGAAAGAAACAGGAATTTGTCAGTTTGAATAGTTCAAAACAGCGTTTTTCTATGTTTTTGCAAGTTTAAAACAGCAATTTTATCGTCATTTCTCATAAATCGTAGTTTCACACGAAAGAAACATGAATTTGTCAGTTTGAATAGTTGAAAACAGCGTTTTTCTATGTTTTTGCAAGTTTAAAACAGCAATTTTGTCGTCATTTCTCATAAATCGCCGTTTCGCACGAAAGAAACATGAATTTATCAGTTTGAACAGGTGAAAACAGCGTTTTTCTATGTTTTTGCAAGTTTAAAACAGCAATTTTATCGTCATTTCTCATAAATCGCCGTTTCGCACGAAAGAAACATGAATTTATCAGTTTGAGTTGTTAAAAATAGCGTTTTTCTATGTTTTTGCAAGTTTAAAACAGCAATTTTATCGTCATTTCTCATAAATCGCCGTTTCGCACAAAAGAAACATGAATTTGTCAGTTTGAATAGTTCAAAACAGAGTTTTTCTATGTTTTTGCTAGTTTAAAACAGCAATTTTATCGTGATTTCACAAAAATCCACCGTTTCGAACGTAAGAAACAGGAATTTATCAGTTTGAATAGTTGAAAACAGCGTTTTTCTATGTTTTTGCAAGTTTAAAACAGCAATTTTGTCGTCATTTCTCATAAATCGCCGTTTCGCACGAAAGAAACATGAATTTGTCAGTTTGAGCAGTTCAAAAGAGCGTTTTTCTATGTTTTCGCAAGTTTAAAAAAGCAATTTTATCGTCATTTCTCATAAATCGCCGTTTCGCACGAAAGAAACATGAATTTGTCAGTTTGAATAGTTCAAAATAGCGTTTTTCTATGTTTTTGCAAGTTTAAAACAGCAATTTTATCGTCATTTCTCATAAATCGCCGTTTCGCACGAAATAAACTTGAATTTGTCAGTTTGAATAGTTCAAAACAGCGTTTTTCTATGTTTTTGCAAGTTTAAAATAGCAATTTTATCGTCATTTCTCATAAATCGCCGTTTCACACGAAAGAAACATGAATTTGTCAGTTTAAATAGTTAAAAACAGCCTTTTTCTATGTTTTTGCAAGTTTAAAACAGCAATTTTGTCGTCATTTCTCATAAATCGCCGTTTCGCACGAAATAAACATGAATTTGTCAGTTTGAATAGTTCAAAACAGCGTTTTTCTATGTTTTTGCAAGTTTAAAACAGTAATTTTATCATCATTTCTCATAACTCGCCGTTTCGCACGAAAGAAATCTGATTTTATCAGTTTGAATAGTTAAAAACAGCGTTTTTCTATGTTTTTGCAAGTTTAAAACGGCAATTTTATCGTCATTTCTCATAAATCGCAGTTTCACACGGAAGAAACATGAATTTGTCAGTTTGAGTAGTTGAAAACAGCGTTTTTCTATGTTTTTGCAAGTTTAAAACAGCAATTTTGTCGTCATTTCTCATAAATCGCCGTTTCGCACGAAAGAAATATGAATTTATCAGTTTGAACAGTTGAAAACAGCGTTTTTCTATGTTTTTGCAAGTTTAAAACAGCAATTTTATCGTCATTTCTCATAAATCGCCGTTTCGCACGAAAGAAACATGAATTTATCAGTTTGAGTTGTTAAAAATAGCGTTTTTCTATGTTTTTGCAAGTTTAAAACAGCAATTTTATCGTCATTTCTCATAAATCGTCGTTTCGCACGGAAGAAACATGAATTTGTCAGTTTGAGAAGTTGAAAACAGCGTTTTTCTATGTTTTTGCAAGTTTAAAACAGCAATTTTATCGTGATTTCACAAAAATCCACCGTTTCGAACGTAAGAAACATGAATTTATCAGTTTGAATAGTTGAAAGTAGCGTTTTTTAATGTTTTTGCAAGTTTAAAACAGCAATTTTATCGTCATTTATCATAAATCGCGGTTTCGCACGAAAGAAACATGAATTTGTCAGTTTGAATAGTTCAAAACAGCGTTCTTCTATGTTTTTGCAAGTTTAAAACAGCAATTTTATCGTCATTTCTCATAAATCGCCGTTTCGCACGAAAGAAACAGGAATTTGTCAGTTTGAATAGTTCAAAACAGCGTTTTTCTATGTTTTTGCAAGTTTAAAACAGCAATTTTATCGTCATTTCTCATAAATCGTAGTTTCACACGAAAGAAACATGAATTTGTCAGTTTGAATAGTTGAAAACAGCGTTTTTCTATGTTTTTGCAAGTTTAAAACAGCAATTTTGTCGTCATTTCTCATAAATCGCCGTTTCGCACGAAAGAAACATGAATTTATCAGTTTGAACAGGTGAAAACAGCGTTTTTCTATGTTTTTGCAAGTTTAAAACAGCAATTTTATCGTCATTTCTCATAAATCGCCGTTTCGCACGAAAGAAACATGAATTTATCAGTTTGAGTTGTTAAAAATAGCGTTTTTCTATGTTTTTGCAAGTATAAAACAGCAATTTTATCGTCATTTCTCATAAATCGCCGTTTCGCACGGAAGAAACATGAATTTGTCAGTTTGAATAGTTGAAAACAGCGTTTTTCTATGTTTTTGCAAGTTTAAAACAGCAATTTTATCGTGATTTCACAAAAATCCACCGTTTCGAACGTAAGAAACATGAATTTATCAGTTTGAATAGTTGAAAATAGCGTTGGGAGTTGATTTTGGACCTTGAACGGTGCAACTACGTGCCTAAAGTGCCTCTAAATATTGATCAAAAGTGCCACTCACGTGTACCGAAAATCTCCTGGAGACGGGGATCAAGCATCTGAGAAGGTACTGTACACATACATCCACTATCCTTTAAATTATATCCCTCAGTGCAAAATAATAACGAAAACAAAAGCACGTGTTAACCGTAAGGTTAACTAAACCGCGTGCCATCTGCGAAACAATAGAAAAAATGACAAAAAAACGAAACAAATGAACAGCCAAAATATACAGATTTCTACCGGTCAACCTCCAATTATGGGAGTTGACCAACCCAACCAGCAAACAAATTTAATCCAAAAAGTACACAACCAGTCCTACGCCAACGCCACAATGAATACATTCCCAAAAAAAGATCAAGCGATAATCATGCCGGCTCTGGAAGATTTAAAAATAAGGGATTACATTACTGCAATAGGGCAAATTGTACAACCTAAAAACGTACTATTCGCGTCCAAAATATCGAAGCAAAGAATATGCATCTTTTTAAGAAACAAAACAATAACCGATAACTTAATAAAAAACAACAAAACAATAGAAATACTAAATAAACAAATAAATATTCGCCACTACACAACACCCGCAAAACGAATTATATTATCAAATGTTAATCCAATAATACCCCACACCCTAATAGAACAACAGTTAAAAGAACTAAAATTAAAATTAGTCTCACCGATAAATTTTCTACGGGTAGGAATGCAAAACACAGAATACGAACATGTATTGAGCTTTCGCAGGCAAGTATACATAACACCAGATGAAGATGTGCAAATTCCAGCCACTATCTCAGTAAATTATGATAACATGTCAAATAAAATATTCTTAAACACCGAAGAAAACATGTTATGTTTTCTATGCAAAAAACCCGGACATACAGCGAACCAGTGCGAAAATGATGAAGTTATAGATAACCAACTAACTGGCAACTACAACATAAACACACAAACAGATCCTGTAACCACTCTAGAAAAAACGACAAACAATACTCAGACAACCACGGAAAATCAACAAACACAAGATATCAAAAACACACAAATAGAAGATAGTCACTCTCAAGCACCAACACCAAAACAACATGAAGATATACCAACAACCTCGACTCAATTTAAGAGACCAGCCTCTTTAACCGATACAGCCTCAACAGGAACGAAAAATAATACAGCAAAAAAGAACAAAAAACGAAAAACAAACCAAAACGTAACAAGTCAACCCATCCCTAAAAAACAAATAAACGCACAGATTGAACCGCTAAAAACAATAATAGAAAAGGATCCACAGAAATACACACTCAACTATGAACAACTTAAAGACTTCCTCGAAAATGTCCACGGTAGTGACCAGCAACTGAACATGGCAAGGCAATACACAGAAAAAGTTGATCTCCTACTAGAAATGCTAAGAGAATTATACCCATTTGTAACAGATAAAGCAATGAAAGCCAGAATCACCCGTATTATCTCAAAAATAACAAGACAACAATTAGCAGAGACTGGAGCCGAACTTAGTGATATAAGCCAAACAACATTCGAAGAAGTACAGTCAGAAGACGATTACCTCAGCGAACAAAGTAACAACTCAAATTATTACTAAAATGGCTACTATAATACAATGGAACTGCAATGGCTATTACGCACACCTAGCCGAACTTCAAAGACTGACCTACCAAATGAACCCACAATACATTTGTCTACAAGAAACTAAACTAAAAACGTCGCAAAACGTCAAATACACAGGCTACACATGTCACAGAAAAGATAGAGAAAACAGAACACATGCCAGCGGAGGAGCAGCAATACTAATAAAAAATGAACATCACTATGAAGAAATTAAGCTCAACACCAACATAGAAGCCGTAGCAATAAAAATATACTATCCAGTAAAAATGACAATATGTAGCATGTATATACCACCTGATCAAAATATACAAAAAACGGACCTTGAAAAACTAAAAGACCAACTACCACAACCCTACATTATAACAGGGGACCTAAATGGACACAACCCGCTATGGGGCTCAGATAACACTATTAGAAACGGAAAAATAATTGAAGACATCTTTGAAAACGATATAATAATAAACGATGGAACCCCAACTCACTTCTCTTCAAGACACGGAACCTTTTCATGTATAGACGTATCAATTAGCAGCCCTTCTATAGCGACAGATATGACATGGGAAGTAATACCAGACACTCACAGCAGTGATCATTTTCCCATAAAAATAAATCACATCAATAATATACCAACAAATGAGAACTCAAACTACACTACAAAAAAATGGAAATTCTCAGAAGACAAATTGGAGCAATACAAAAACCAACTAAAAATAGAATATAGCACAATAGAAGAAAACTCGAATATAGACACTCTAATAGAAGATCTAACACACAAAATAACTACAGCTGCAACGTCAGCATTTGGCTTAAAATCAACAAGTAACAGAAGAAAAACAACACCCTGGTGGAATAATCAGTGTAAAGAAGCCGTCAAAGCAAACAAAAAAGCCCTATATGTATACAAAAAACAAAGAACAACCGAAAATCTAATAGAACTGAAGCGTGCCAGAGCTTTCGCACAACGCACCATAAAAAAGGCGAAAGAAGAATCCTGGAAGCAATACGTCTCTAATATAAATACTAACACCCCACCCAAAGAAGTTTGGAACCAAATAAGAAAAATAAAAGGAGTAAATACACTACAAGGAACATCGACGCTAAAAATAAACCAAACATTCACAACCAACACCCAAGAAATATGTAATGAATTAGCGAATACATTTGAACAAAACTCCTCCAATAACAACTACAAACCACAATTTCTGGAAACAAAAAATATCAAAGAAAACACACACATTAACATAAAAAACTGCAACAAACCCATAAATAATAAATTCACACTCTCTGAATTACAATACGCACTAAACACAATTAAACTTAACACTAGTCCAGGACCGGACCACATACCTGCAGAACTATTAAAACATTTACCAGAAGAAACACAAAAACATCTACTAAACATATATAACCACATGTGGACAAAACACAAATTCCCGAAAAAATGGAAAAAAGTAATTCTGATACCAATATTAAAACCAAACAAAGAGAAAACAAATGCCCAAAACTATAGACCAATAGCACTAGCCAACGTAATGTGCAAAATAATGGAAAAAATGGTCAATAAAAGGTTACTTTGGTTCCTGGAAAACAACAACTTAATAACTAAACACCAAAATGGATTCAGAAATTCAAGATCAACAATAGATCCACTTCTGTCGCTAACAACGGAAATAAACACAGCCTTCGCTAATAAACAACACCTAATAGCAGTATCGTTTGACTTACAAAAAGCTTTCGATACAACGTGGAAACACAATATTCTCTCCACACTCCAAGAATATAAAATAGAAGGAAACACTCTATATTTTGTAAAAAATTTCTTAACGGACAGAAAATTCAGAGTTAGATATAATAGAAAGATTTCGGAACCAAAAACGCAAGAAAACGGTATTCCACAGGGCTCCATAATTAGCCCTACACTTTTCGTAATTGCCATGAACAAAATCAGCCAATACATACCAACAGACGTGAAGCACTCAATCTTCGCAGACGACCTCATAATATACATCAAAAATAAAAATCTAACGAGAATACAAAATAAAATCCAGGAAACAATAACCAGCCTAGAAAAATGGTCTGAAAATACAGGTTTTACCTTCTCAACCTCGAAAACCAAAGCCATTCATTTCTGCAAAATAAGGAAGGACCAATTTCTGCACCCAAACCTAACACTAAACGGAGAAACCATAACATATGAAAATACAATAAAATTCCTTGGTGTAACATTTGACAGAAAACTAACGTGGAAAAACCACATAGAGAACCTCAAAACAGACTGTTACCAAAAATTAAACCTACTAAAAATATTATCAAACAAGGACTGGGGAGCAGACAACGAAACATTAATGACGATATACAAAGTATTAATCAGATCCAAAATCGACTATGGTAGCATAATTTATGCTACAGCGAAACCACACCTGCTCAAAAAAATTGAAACCATCCAAAACACGGCACTACGCATCATAACAGGAGCATTAAGGACTAGTCCTATACTCAGCATCCAAGCAGAAACAGGAGAACCACCCCTAAGTATCCGCAGAGACCAACTTCTGCTAATACACATAACCAAATTAGCTACAAATACAAAAAATCCCGCATACAACAATATCTTCACCAACAGAGACAATAAAATATACATTAAAAATGAAAATAGTCTGCACCAATACATAAAACGGAGAATGTACGAATACAACATAACCCTCCCCGTAATTCAGGAAATAAAAAACAGCGAGCATGAACCATGGACCTTAAAACAACCAAACGTTGACTTAAAACTAAATTACCATAACAAAGAAAACACTCTACCAGCTACCTTTCAACTAGAATTTCTAGAAATTAAAAACGAGACTTACAAATACCATAACTTTATATATACAGACGGATCAAAAACAAACTCGAAAACCGGAGCAGCAATAATGTCAAATAATTTCACTGAACAATATCATTTACCAAACTTAACATCCAATTATACAGCAGAAGCATACGCTATCGAGAAAGCAATAACACAAATGAATACAAAATTAAACACCAATAAATATGTAATCTGCACAGATTCCCTTTCCTGCATCCAAAACATTCAAAACTTATACCCCACCGATCCCATCATCCAACAAATCCAACTCCAAACGCATCATGCAAGTACACAACACTCCAATGACATAACATTCCTCTGGGTACCTTCTCACTGCAACATAAAGGGAAACGAAGAAGTCGACATCCTAGCGAAAGAAGCCACACAGTCAGACAATATCACAAACATACCAATACCATCAGGAGATTTTATAAATAACATAAAAACAAAAATCAAACAAAAGTGGTCCCAAAAATGGTTACTAGTAGACAACAACCACCTTAGACGACTAAAAACCGACACAAAGGTATGGAAAATGCAAGGGAAACGTAGAGAAAGAAGAGCGATAACAAGATTGAGAATAGGCCACACTCTTGTCACACACGGCCACATATTCACAAGAGAACCCACAACAACATGCGATACCTGCAACACAAGACTAACAGTGGAACATATTCTACTCCAGTGCAACAAATACAACGATGCGAGACGAAGACATCACCTATCCACCACCCTTGAAGAATGCCTCACAATCAAACCAAATATTGAAAACACAATTAAATACCTAAAATCGATACAAATGTTTAACAAACTGTAAACAAAACAATACAAATGTAAATGAAAATGTAAATAACTAAAACTAAGCCCGAGCACCAATAGTCTTGACACTGAGGTGCTCGAAAAATAAATAAATTAAAAAAAAAAAAAAAAAAATAGCGTTTTTTAATGTTTTTGCAAGTTTAAAACAGCAATTTTATCGTCATTTCTCATAAATCGCGGTTTTGCACGAAAGAAACATGAATTTGTCAGTTTGAATAGTTCAAAACAGCGTTTTTCTATGTTTTTGCAAGTTTAAAACAGCAATTTTATCGTCATTTCTCATAAATCGCCGTTTCGCACGAAAGAAACAGGAATTTGTCAGTTTGAATAGTTCAAAACAGCGTTTTTCTATGTTTTTGCAAGTTTAAAACAGTAATTTTATCGTCATTTCTCATAACTCGCCGTTTCGCACGAAAGAAACCCGATTTTATCAGTTTGAATAGTTAAAAACAGCGTTTTTCTATGTTTTTGCAAGTTTAAAACAGCAATTTTATCGTCATTTCTCATAAATCGCCGTTTCGCACAAAAGAAACATGAATTTGTCAGTTTGAATAGTTCAAAACAGAGTTTTTCTATGTTTTTGCTAGTTTAAAACAGCAATTTTATCGTGATTTCACAAAAATCCACCGTTTCGAACGTAAGTAACATGAATTTATCAGTTTGAGTTGTTAAAAATAGCGTTTTTCTATGTTTTTGCAAGTTTAAAACAGCAATTTTATCGTCATTTCTCATAAATCGCCGTTTCGCACGGAAGAAACATGAATTTGTCAGTTTGAGAAGTTGAAAGCAGCGTTTTTCTATGTTTTTGCAAGTTTAAAACAGCAATTTTATCGTGATTTCACAAAAATCCACCGTTTCGAACGTAAGAAACATGAATTTATCAGTTTGAATAGTTGAAAGTAGCGTTTTTTAATGTTTTTGCAAGTTTAAAACAGCAATTTTATCGTCATTTATCATAAATCGCGGTTTCGCACGAAAGAAACATGAATTTGTCAGTTTGAATAGTTCAAAACAGCGTTCTTCTATGTTTTTGCAAGTTTAAAACAGCAATTTTATCGTCATTTCTCATAAATCGCCGTTTCGCACGAAAGAAACAGGAATTTGTCAGTTTGAATAGTTCAAAACAGCGTTTTTCTATGTTTTTGCAAGTTTAAAACAGTAATTTTATCGTCATTTCTCATAACTCGCCGTTTCGCACGAAAGAAACCTGATTTTATCAGTTTGAATAGTTAAAAACAGCGTTTTTCTATGTTTTTGCAAGTTTAAAACAGCAATTTTATCGTCATTTCTCATAAATCGCCGTTTCACACGAAAGAAACATAAATTTGTCAGTTTGTATAGTTGAAAACAGCGTTTTTCTATGTTTTTGCAAGTTTAAAACAGCAATTTTATCGTCATTTCTCATAAATCGCCGTTTCGCACGAAAGAAACATGAATTTATCAGTTTGAGTTGTTAAAAATAGCGTTTTTCTAAGTTTTTGCAAGTTTAAAACAGCAATTTTATCGTCATTTCTCATAAATCGCCGTTTCGCACGGAAGAAACATGAATTTGTCAGTTTGAATAGTTGAAAACAGCGTTTTTCTATGTTTTTGCAAGTTTAAAACAGCATTTTTATCGTGATTTCACAAAAATCCACCGTTTCGAACGTAAGAAACATGAATTTATCAGTTTGAATAGTTGAAAATAGCGTTTTTTAATGTTTTTGCAAGTTTAAAACAGCAATTTTATCGTCATTTCTCATAAATCGCGGTTTCGCACGAAAGAAACATGAATTTGTCAGTTTGAATAGTTCAAAACAGCGTTCTTCTATGTTTTTGCAAATTTAAAACAGCAATTTTATCGTCATTTCTCATAAATCGCCGTTTCGCACGAAAGAAACAGGAATTTGTCAGTTTGTATAGTTGAAAACAGCGTTTTTCTATGTTTTTGCAAGTTTAAAACAGCAATTTTATCGTCATTTCTCATAAATCGCCGTTTCGCACGAAAGAAACATGAATTTATCAGTTTGAGTTGTTAAAAATAGCGTTTTTCTATGTTTTTGCAAGTTTAAAACAGCAATTTTATCGTCATTTCTCATAAATCGCCGTTTCGCACGGAAGAAACATGAATTTGTCAGTTTGAATAGTTGAAAACAGCGTTTTTCTATGTTTTTGCTAGTTTAAAACAGCAATTTTATCGTGATTTCACAAAAATCCACCGTTTCGAACGTAAGAAACATGAATTTATCAGTTTGAGTTGTTAAAAATAGCGTTTTTCTATGTTTTTGCAAGTTTAAAACAGCAATTTTATCGTCATTTCTCATAAATCGCCGTTTCGCACGGAAGAAACATGAATTTGTCAGTTTGAGAAGTTGAAAACAGCGTTTTTCTATGTTTTTGCAAGTTTAAAACAGCAATTTTATCGTGATTTCACAAAAATCCACCGTTTCGAACGTAAGAAACATGAATTTATCAGTTTGAATAGTTGAAAGTAGCGTTTTTTAATGTTTTTGCAAGTTTAAAACAGCAATTTTATCGTCATTTATCATAAATCGCGGTTTCGCACGAAAGAAACATGAATTTGTCAGTTTGAATAGTTCAAAACAGCGTTCTTCTATGTTTTTGCAAGTTTAAAACAGCAATTTTATCGTCATTTCTCATAAATCGCCGTTTCGCACGAAAGAAACAGGAATTTGTCAGTTTGAATAGTTCAAAACAGCGTTTTTCTATGTTTTTGCAAGTTTAAAACAGTAATTTTATCGTCATTTCTCATAACTCGCCGTTTCGCACGAAAGAAACCTGATTTTATCAGTTTGAATAGTTAAAAACAGCGTTTTTCTATGTTTTTGCAAGTTTAAAACAGCAATTTTATCGTCATTTCTCATAAATCGCCGTTTCACACGAAAGAAACATAAATTTGTCAGTTTGTATAGTTGAAAACAGCGTTTTTCTATGTTTTTGCAAGTTTAAAACAGCAATTTTATCGTCATTTCTCATAAATCGCCGTTTCGCACGAAAGAAACATGAATTTATCAGTTTGAGTTGTTAAAAATAGCGTTTTTCTATGTTTTTGCAAGTTTAAAACAGCAATTTTATCGTCATTTCTCATAAATCGCCGTTTCGCACGGAAGAAACATGAATTTGTCAGTTTGAGTTGTTAAAAATAGCGTTTTTCTATGTTTTTGCAAGTTTAAAACAGCAATTTTATCGTCATTTCTCATAAATCGCCGTTTCGCACGAAAGAAACAGGAATTTGTCAGTTTGAATAGTTCAAAACAGCGTTTTTCTATGTTTTTGCAAGTTTAAAACAGTAATTTTATCGTCATTTCTCATAACTCGCCGTTTCGCACGAAAGAAACCTGATTTTATCAGTTTGAATAGTTAAAAACAGCGTTTTTCTATGTTTTTGCAAGTTTAAAACAGCAATTTTATCGTCATTTCTCATAAATCGCCGTTTCACACGAAAGAAACATAAATTTGTCAGTTTGTATAGTTGAAAACAGCGTTTTTCTATGTTTTTGCAAGTTTAAAACAGCAATTTTATCGTCATTTCTCATAAATCGCCGTTTCGCACGAAAGAAACATGAATTTATCAGTTTGAGTTGTTAAAAATAGCGTTTTTCTATGTTTTTGCAAGTTTAAAACAGCAATTTTATCGTCATTTCTCATAAATCGCCGTTTCGCACGGAAGAAACATGAATTTGTCAGTTTGAATAGTTGAAAACAGCGTTTTTCTATGTTTTTGCAAGTTTAAAACAGCATTTTTATCGTGATTTCACAAAAATCCACCGTTTCGAACGTAAGAAACATGAATTTATCAGTTTGAATAGTTGAAAATAGCGTTTTTTAATGTTTTTGCAAGTTTAAAACAGCAATTTTATCGTCATTTCTCATAAATCGCGGTTTCGCACGAAAGAAACATGAATTTGTCAGTTTGAATAGTTCAAAACAGCGTTCTTCTATGTTTTTGCAAATTTAAAACAGCAATTTTATCGTCATTTCTCATAAATCGCCGTTTCGCACGAAAGAAACAGGAATTTGTCAGTTTGAATAGTTCAAAACAGCGTTTTTCTATGTTTTTGCAAGTTTAAAACAGTAATTTTATCATCATTTCTCATAACTCGCCGTTTCGCACGAAAGAAACCTGATTTTATCAGTTTGAATAGTTAAAAACAGCGTTTTTCTATGTTTTTGCAAGTTTAAAACAGCAATTTTATCGTCATTTCTCATAGATCGCCGTTTCACACGAAAAAAACATGAATTTGTCAGTTTGAATAGTTCAAAACAGCGTTTTTCTATGTTTTTGCAAGTTTAAAACAGCAATTTTATCGTCATTTCTCATAAATCGCCGTTTCACACGGAAGAAACATGAATTTGTCAGTTTGAATAGTTCAAAACAGCGTTTTTCTATGTTTTTGCAAGTTTAGAACAGCAATTTTATCGTGATTTCACAAAAATCCACCGTTTCGAACGTAAGAAACATGAATTTATCAGTTTGAATAGTTGAAAACAGCGTTTTTCTATGTTTTTGCAAGTTTAAAACAGCAATTTTATCGTGATTTCACAAAAATCCACCGTTTCGAACGTAAGAAACATGAATTTATCAATTTGAATAGTTGAAAAAAGCGTTTTTTAATGTTTTTGCAAGTTTAAAACAGCAATTTTATCGTCATTTCTCATAAATCGCCGTTTCGCACGAAATAAACATGAATTTGTCAGTTTGAATAGTTCAAAACAGCGTTTTTCTATGTTTTTGCAAGTTTAAAATAGCAATTTTATCGTCATTTCTCATAAATCGCCGTTTCACACGAAAGAAACATGAATTTGTCAGTTTAAATAGTTAAAAACAGCCTTTTTCTATGTTCTTGCAAGTTTAAAACAGCAATTTTATCGTCATTTCTCATAAATCGCCGTTTCGCACGAAATAAATATGAATTTGTCAGTTTGAATAGTTCAAAACAGCGTTTTTCTATGTTTTTGCAAGTTTAAAATAGCAATTTTATCGTCATTTCTCATAAATCGCCGTTTCGCACGAAAGAAACATGAATTTGTCAGTTTGAATAGTTCAAAACAGAGTTTTTCTATGTTTTTGCAAGTTTAAAACGGCAATTTTATCGTCATTTCTCATAAATCGCAGTTTCACACGGAAGAAACATGAATTTGTCAGTTTGAATAGTTGAAAACAGCGATTTTCTATGTTTTTGCAAGTTTAAAACAGCAATTTTGTCGTCATTTCTCATAAATCGCCGTTTCGCACGAAAGAAACATGAATTTATCAGTTTGAACAGTTGAAAACAGCGTTTTTCTATGTTTTTGCAAGTTTAAAACAGCAATTTTATCATCATTTCTCATAAATCGCCGTTTCGCACGAAAGAAACATGAATTTATCAGTTTGAGTTGTTAAAAATAGCGTTTTTCTATGTTTTTGCAAGTTTAAAACAGCAATTTTATCGTCATTTCTCATAAATCGCCGTTTTGCACGGAAGAAACATGAATTTGTCAGTTTGAATAGTTGAAAACAGCGATTTTCTATGTTTTTGCAAGTTTAAAACAGCAATTTTATCGTGATTTCACAAAAATCCACCGTTTCGAACGTAAGAAACATGAATTTATCAGTTTGAATAGTTGAAAATAGCGTTTTTTAATGTTTTTGCAAGTTTAAAACAGCAATTTTATCGTCATTTCTCATAAATCGCGGTTTCGCACGAAAGAAACATGAATTTGTCAGTTTGAATAGTTCAAAACAGCGTTCTTCTATGTTTTTGCAAATTTAAAACAGCAATTTTATCGTCATTTCTCATAAATCGCCGTTTCGCACGAAAGAAACAGGAATTTGTCAGTTTGAATAGTTCAAAACAGCGTTTTTCTATGTTTTTGCAAGTTTAAAACAGTAATTTTATCATCATTTCTCATAACTCGCCGTTTCGCACGAAAGAAACCTGATTTTATCAGTTTAAATAGTTAAAAACAGCGTTTTTCTATGTTTTTGCAAGTTTAAAACAGCAATTTTATCGTCATTTCTCATAGATCGCCGTTTCACACGAAAGAAACATAAATTTGTCAGTTTGAATAGTTGAAAACAGCGTTTTTCTATGTTTTTGCAAGTTTAAAACAGCAATTTTATCGTCATTTCTCATAAATCGCCGTTTCGCACGGAAGAAACATGAATTTGTCAGTTTAAATAGTTGAAAACAGCGTTTTTCTATGTTTTTGCAAGTTTAAAACAGCAATTTTATCGTGATTTCACAAAAATCCACCGTTTCGAACGTAAGAAACATGAATTTATCAGTTTGAATAGTTGAAAACAACGTTTTTCTATGTTTTTGCAAGTTTAAAACAGCAATTTTATCGTCATTTCTCATAAATCGCCGTTTCACACGAAAAAAACATGAATTTGTCAGTTTGAATAGTTCAAAACAGCGTTTTTCTATGTTTTTGCAAGTTTAAAACAGCAATTTGATCGTCATTTCTCATAAATCGCCGTTTCACACGGAAGAAACATGAATTTGTCAGTTTGAATAGTTGAAAACAGCGTTTTTCTATGTTTTTGCAAGTTTAAAACAGCAATTTTATCGTGATTTCACAAAAATCCACCGTTTCGAACGTAAGAAACATGAATTTATCAGTTTGAATAGTTGAAAACAGCGTTTTTCTATGTTTTTGCAAGTTTAAAACAGCAATTTTATCGTCATTTCTCATAAATCGCCGTTTCACACGAAAAAAACATGAATTTGTCAGTTTGAATAGTTCAAAACAGCGTTTTTCTATGTTTTTGCAGGTTTAAAACAGCAATTTTATCGTCATTTCTCATAAATCGCAGTTTCACACGGAAGAAACATGAATTTGTCAGTTTGAATAGTTGAAAACAGCGTTTTTCTATGTTTTTGCAAGTTTAAAACAGCAATTTTGTCGTCATTTCTCATAAATCGCCGTTTCGCACGAAAGAAACATGAATTTATCAGTTTGAACAGTTGAAAACAGCGTTTTTCTATGTTTTTGCAAGTTTAAAACAGCAATTTTATCGTCATTTCTCATAAATCGCCGTTTCGCACGAAAGAAACATGAATTTATCAGTTTGAGTTGTTAAAAATAGCGTTTTTCTATGTTTTTGCAAGTTTAAAACAGCAATTTTATGGTCATTTCTCATAAATCGCCGTTGCGCACGGAAGAAACATGAATTTGTCAGTTTGAACAGTTGAAAGCAGCGTTTTTCTATGTTTTTGCAAGTTTAAAACAGCAATTTTATCGTGATTTCACAAAAATCCACCGTTTCGAACGTAAGAAACATGAATTTATCAGTTTGAATAGTTGAAAATAGCGTTTTTTAATGTTTTTGCAAGTTTAAAACAGCAATTTTATCGTCATTTCTCATAAATCGCGGTTTCGCACGAAAGAAACATGAATTTGTCAGTTTGAATAGTTCAAAACAGCGTTTTTCTATGTTTTTGCAAGTTTAAAACAGCAATTTTATCGTCATTTCTCATAAATCGCCGTTTCGCACGAAAGAAACAGGAATTTGTCAGTTTGAATAGTTCAAAACAGCGTTTTTCTATGTTTTTGCAAGTTTAAAACAGTAATTTTATCGTCATTTCTCATAACTCGCCGTTTCGCACGAAAGAAACCTGATTTTATCAGTTTGAATAGTTAAAAACAGCGTTTTTCTATGTTTATGCAAGTTTAAAACAGCAAATTTATCGTCATTTCTCATAAATCGCCGTTTCGCACGAAAGAAACATGAATTTGTCAGTTTGAATAGTTCAAAACAGAGTTTTTCTATGTTTTTGCAAGTTTAAAACAGCAATTTTATCGTGATTTCACAAAAATCCACCGTTTCGAACGTAAGAAACATGAATTTATCAGTTTGAATAGTTGAAAACAGCGTTTTTCTATGTTTTTGCAAGTTTAAAACAGCAATTTTATCGTCATTGCTTATAAATCGCCGTTTCGCACGAAAGAAACATGAATTTGTCAGTTTGAGCAGTTCAAAAGAGCGTTTTTCTATGTTTTCGCAAGTTTAAAAAAGCAATTTTATCGTCATTTCTCATAAATCGCCGTTTCGCACGAAAGAAACATGAATTTGTCAGTTTGAATAGTTCAAAATAGCGTTTTTCTATGTTTTTGCAAGTTTAAAACAGCAATTTTATCGTCATTTCTCATAAATCGCCGTTTCGCACGAAATAATCATGAATTTGTCAGTTTGAATAGTTGAAAACAGCGTTTTTCTATGTTTTTGCAAGTTTAAAACAGCAATTTTATCGTCATTTCTCATAAATCGCCGTTTCACACGAAAGAAACATGAATTTGACAGTTTGAATAGTTCAAAACAGCGTTTTTCTATGTTTTTGCAAGTTTAAAACAGCAATTTTATCGTCATTTCTCATAAATCGCCGTTTCACACGAAAGAAACATAAATTTGTCAGTTTGAATAGTTGAAAACAGCGTTTTTCTATGTTTTTGCAAGTTTAAAACAGCAATTTTATCGTGATTTCACAAAAATCCACCGTTTCGAACGTAAGAAACATGAATTTATCAGTTTGAATAGTTGAAAACAGCGTTTTTCTATGTTTTTGCAAGTTTAAAACAGCAATTTTATCGTCATTTCTCTAAATCGCCGTTTCACACGAAAGAAACATGAATTTGTCAGTTTGAATAGTTCAAACAGCGTTTTCCTATGTTTTTGCAAGTTTAAAACAGCAATTTTATCGTCATTTCTCATAAATCGCAGTTTCACACGGAAGAAACATGAATTTGTCAGTTTGAATAGTTGAAAACAGCGTTTTTCTATGTTTTTGCAAGTTTAAAACAGCAATTTTGTCGACATTTCTCATAAATCGCTGTTTCGCACGAAAGAAACATGAATTTATCACTTTGAACAGTTGAAAACAGCGTTTTTCTATGTTTTTGCAAGTTTAAAACAGCAATTTTATCGTCATTTCTCATAAATCGCCGTTTCGCACGAAAGAAACATGAATTTATCAGTTTGAGTTGTTAAAAATAGAGTTTTTCTATGTTTTTGCAAGTTTAAAACAGAAATTTTATCGTCATTTCTCATAAATCGCCGTTTCGCACGGAAGAAACATGAATTTGTCAGTTTGAATAGTTGAGAACAGCGTTTTTCTATGTTTTTGCAAGTTTAAAACAGCAATTTTATCGTGATTTCACAAAAATCCACCGTTTCGAACGTAAGAAACATGAATTTATCAGTTTAAATAGTTGAAAATAGCGTTTTTCAATGTTTTTGCAAGTTTAAAACAGCAATTTTATCGTCATTTCTCATAAATCGCGGTTTCGCACGAAAGAAACATGAATTTGTCAGTTTGAATAGTTTAAAACAGCGTTTATCTATGTTTTTGCAAGTTTAAAACAGCAATTTTATCGTCATTTCTCATAAATTGCCGTTTCGCACGAAAGAAACAGGAATTTGTCAGTTTGAATAGTACAAAACAGCGTTTTTCTATGTTTTTGCAAGTTTAAAACAGCAATTTTATCGTAATTTCTCATAACTCGCCGTTTCGCACGAAAGAAACCTGATTTTATCAGTTTGAATAGTTAAAAACAGCGTTTTTCTATGTTTTTGCAAGTTTAAAACAGCAATTTTATCGCCATTTCTCATAAATCGCCGTTTCGCACGAAAGAAACATGAATTTGTCAGTTTGAATAGTTCAAAACAGAGTTTTTCTATGTTTTTGCAAGTTTAAAACAGCAATTTTATCGTCATTTCTCATAAATCGCCGTTTCACACGAAAGAAACATGAATTTGTCAGTTTCAATAGTTCAAATCAGCGTTTTTCTATGTTTTTGCAAGTTTAAAACAGCAATTTTATCGTCATTTCTCATAAATCGCCGTTTCACACGGAAGAAACATGAATTTGTCAGTTTGAATTGTTGAAAACAGCGTTTTTCTATGTTTTTGCAAGTTTAAAACAGCAATTTTATCGTCATTTCTCATAAATCGCCGTTTCGCAAGAAAGAAATATGAATTTATCAGTTTGAATAGTTGAAAACAGCGTTTTTCTATGTTTTTGCAAGTTTAAAACATCAATTTTATCGACATATCTCATAAAAAACCGTTTCGCACGAAAGAAACATGAATTTGTCAGTTTGAATAGTTGAAAACAGCGTTTTTCTATGTTTTTGCAAGTTTAAAACAGCAATTTTATCGTGATTTCACAAAAATCGCCGTTTCACACGGAAGAAACAAGAATTTGTCAGTTTGAATAGTTGAAAACAGCGTTTTTCTATGTTTTTGCAAGTTTAAAACAGCAATTTTATCGTGATTTCACAAAAATCCACCGTTTCGAACGTAAGAAACATGAATTTATCAGTTTGAATAGTTGAAAACAGCGTTTTTCTATGTTTTTTCAAGTTTAAAACAGCAATTTTATCGTCATTTCTCATAAATCGCCGTTTCACACGAAAGAAACATGAATTTGTCAGTTTGAATAGTTCAAAACAGCGTTTTTCTATGTTTTTGCAAGTTTAAAACAGCAATTTTGTCGTCATTTCTCATAAATCGCCGTTTCGCACGAAAGAAACATGAATTTATCAGTTTGAACAGTTGAAAACAGCGTTTTTCTATGTTTTTGCAAGTTTAAAACAGCAATTTTATCGTCATTTCTCATAAATCGCCGTTTCGCACGAAAGAAACATGAATTTATCAGTTTGAGTTGTTAAAAATAGCGTTTTTCTATGTTTTTGCAAGTTTAAAACAGCAATTTTATCGTCATTTCTCATAAATCGCCGTTTCGCACAGAAGAAACATGAATTTGTCTATTTGAATAGTTGAAAACAGCGTTTTTCTATGTTTTTGCAAGTTTAAAACAGCAATTTTATCGTGATTTCACAAAAATCCACCGTTTCGAACGTAAGAAACATGAATTTATCAGTTTGAATAGTTGAAAATAGCGTTTTTTAATGTTTTTGCAAGTTTAAAACAGCAATTTTATCGTCATTTCTCATAAATCGCGGTTTCGCACGAAAGAAACATGAATTTGTCAGTTTGAATAGTTCAAAACAGCGTTTTTCTATGTTTTTGCAAGTTTAAAACAGCAATTTTATCGTCATTTCTCATAAATCGCCGTTTCGCACGAAAGAAACAGAAATTTGTCAGTTTGAATAGTTCAAAACAGCGTTTTTCTATGTTTTTGCAAGTTTAAAACAGTGATTTTATCGTCATTTCTCATAATTTGCCGTTTCGCACGAAAGAAACCTGATTTTATCAGTTTGAATAGTTAAAAACAGCGTTTTTCTATGTTTATGCAAGTTTAAAACAGCAAATTTATCGTCATTTCTCATAAATCGCCGTTTCGCACGAAAGAAACATGAATTTGTCAGTTTGAATAGTTCAAAACAGAGTTTTTCTATGTTTTTGCAAGTTTAAAACAGCAATTTTATCGTGATTTCACAAAAATCCACCGTTTCGAACGTAAGAAACATGAATTTATCAGTTTGAATAGTTGAAAACAGCGTTTTTCTATGTTTTTGCAAGTTTAAAACAGCAATTTTATCGTCATTGCTTATAAATCGCCGTTTCGCACGAAAGAAACATGAATTTGTCAGTTTGAGCAGTTCAAAAGAGCGTTTTTCTATGTTTTCGCAAGTTTAAAAAAGCAATTTTATCGTCATTTCTCATAAATCGCCGTTTCGCACGAAAGAAACATGAATTTGTCAGTTTGAATAGTTCAAAATAGCGTTTTTCTATGTTTTTGCAAGTTTAAAACAGCAATTTTATCGTCATTTCTCATAAATCGCCGTTTCGCACGAAATTAACATGAATTTGTCAGTTTGAATAGTTGAAAACAGCGTTTTTCTATGTTTTTGCAAGTTTAAAACAGCAATTTTATCGTCATTTCTCATAAATCGCCGTTTCACACGAAAGAAACATGAATTTGACAGTTTGAATAGTTTAAAACAGCGTTTTTCTATGTTTTTGCAAGTTTAAAACAGCAATTTTATCGTCATTTCTCATAAATCGCCGTTTCACACGAAAGAAACATAAATTTGTCAGTTTGAATAGTTGAAAACAGCGTTTTTCTATGTTTTTGCAAGTTTAAAACAGCAATTTTATCGTGATTTCACAAAAATCCACCGTTTCGAACGTAAGAAACATGAATTTATCAGTTTGAATAGTTGAAAACAGCGTTTTTCTATGTTTTTGCAAGTTTAAAACAGCAATTTTATCGTCATTGCTCTAAATCGCCGTTTCACACGAAGGAAACATGAATTTGTCAGTTTGAATAGTTCAAACAGCGTTTTCCTATGTTTTTGCAAGTTTAAAACAGCAATTTTATCGTCATTTCTCATAAATCGCAGTTTCACACGGAAGAAACATGAATTTGTCAGTTTGAATAGTTGAAAACAGCGTTTTTCTATGTTTTTGCAAGTTTAAAACAGCAATTTTGTCGACATTTCTCATAAATCGCTGTTTCGCACGAAAGAAACATGAATTTATCACTTTGAACAGTTGAAAACAGCGTTTTTCTATGTTTTTGCAAGTTTAAAACAGCAATTTTATCGTCATTTCTCATAAATCGCCGTTTCACACGGAAGAAACATGAATTTGTCAGTTTGAATTGTTGAAAACAGCGTTTTTCTATGTTTTTGCAAGTTTAAAACAGCAATTTTATCGTCATTTCTCATAAATCGCCGTTTCGCAAGAAAGAAATATGAATTTATCAGTTTGAATAGTTGAAAACAGCGTTTTTCTATGTTTTTGCAAGTTTAAAACATCAATTTTATCGACATATCTCATAAAAAACCGTTTCGCACGAAAGAAACATGAATTTGTCAGTTTGAATAGTTGAAAACAGCGTTTTTCTATGTTTTTGCAAGTTTAAAACAGCAATTTTATCGTGATTTCACAAAAATCGCCGTTTCACACGGAAGAAACAAGAATTTGTCAGTTTGAATAGTTGAAAACAGCGTTTTTCTATGTTTTTGCAAGTTTAAAACAGCAATTTTATCGTGATTTCACAAAAATCCACCGTTTCGAACGTAAGAAACATGAATTTATCAGTTTGAATAGTTGAAAACAGCGTTTTTCTATGTTTTTGCAAGTTTAAAACAGCAATTTTATCGTCATTTCTCATATATCGCCGTTTCACACGAAAGAAACATGAATTTGTCAGTTTGAATAGTTCAAAACAGCGTTTTTCTATGTTTTTGCAAGTTTAAAACAGCAATTTTGTCGTCATTTCTCATAAATCGCCGTTTCGCACGAAAGAAACATGAATTTATCAGTTTGAACAGTTGAAAACAGCGTTTTTCTATGTTTTTGCAAGTTTAAAACAGCAATTTTATCGTCATTTCTAATAAATCGCCGTTTCGCACGAAAGAAACATGAATTTATCAGTTTGAGTTGTTAAAAATAGCGTTTTTCTATGTTTTTGCAAGTTTAAAACAGCAATTTTATCGTCATTTCTCATAAATCGCCGTTTCGCACAGAAGAAACATGAATTTGTCTATTTGAATAGTTGAAAACAGCGTTTTTCTATGTTTTTGCAAGTTTAAAACAGCAATTTTATCGTGATTTCACAAAAATCCACCGTTTCGAACGTAAGAAACATGAATTTATCAGTTTGAATAGTTGAAAATAGCGTTTTTTAATGTTTTTGCAAGTTTAAAACAGCAATTTTATCGTCATTTTCGCACGAAAGAAACATGAATTTGTCAGTTTGAATAGTTCAAAACAGCGTTTTTCTATGTTTTTGCAAGTTTAAAACAGCAATTTTATCGTCATTTCTCATAAATCGCCGTTTCGCACGAAAGAAACAGGAATTTGTTAGTTTGAATAGTTCAAAACAGCGTTTTTCTATGTTTTTGCAAGTTTAAAACAGTGATTTTATCGTCATTTCTCATAACTCGCCGTTTCGCACGAAAGAAACCTGATTTTATCAGTTTGAGTTGTTAAAAATAGCGTTTTTCTATGTATTTGCAAGTTTAAAACAGCAATCTTATCGTAATTTCTCATAAATCGCCGTTTCGCACGGAAGAAACATGAATTTGTCAGTTTGAATAGTTGAAAACAGCGTTTTTCTATGTTTTTGCAAGTTTAAAACAGCAATTTTATCGTGATTTCACAAAAATCCACCGTTTCGAACGTAAGAAACATGAATTTATCAGTTTGAATAGTTGAAAACAGCGTTTTTCTATGTTTTTGCAAGTTTAAAACAGCAATTTTATCGTCATTGCTTATAAATCGCCGTTTCGCACGAAAGAAACATGAATTTGTCAGTTTGAGCAGTTCAAAAGAGCGTTTTTCTATGTTTTCGCAAGTTTAAAAAAGCAATTTTATCGTCATTTCTCATAAATCGCCGTTTCGCACGAAAGAAACATGAATTTGTCAGTTTGAATAGTTCAAAATAGCGTTTTTCTATGTTTTTGCAAGTTTAAAACAGCAATTTTATCGTCATTTCTCATAAATCGCCGTTTCGCACGAAATTAACATGAATTTGTCAGTTTGAATAGTTGAAAACAGCGTTTTTCTATGTTTTTGCAAGTTTAAAACAGCAATTTTATCGTCATTTCTCATAAATCGCCGTTTCACACGAAAGAAACATGAATTTGACAGTTTGAATAGTTTAAAACAGCGTTTTTCTATGTTTTTGCAAGTTTAAAACAGCAATTTTATCGTCATTTCTCATAAATCGCCGTTTCACACGAAAGAAACTGTTACGTGTCAGTTTCGTATCCCATTCCTTTTTTTTGTTCATATCCTTAGATCCTTTCTCATTAATTTATTGGTTTCCTTTCCTCTACTAACCTAAAAGAAAAATTGTGTAGTTAAAGAATTGATCAATGTAACTTAATAATTTCTGATTTTACACTTACCTGTAATGATTTACATAGTTAAATTTGATTTATTGCCGTGCTTTAGTTGCCACATATTAGAATTATTTCCCTTTTTCCCTCCAAGGACTTATTTGTTGATATCTTGTTGACACTTTAGAATTGTTTAAACGCGCAGGCGTCATTAGTGTGTAAAGGCGCAGCTATAGCGCTGCGTATTTGATAAAACTTAGTTTAAATATTTAGACCTTTATTCTCGTTATAAACATAAACTACAGTACATCCTCGATTATTAATAATAACCCTTAAACTACCTTTCACATTTAATTCCCTTGTTTGCCTGCCTTTTCTGCGAGATTATGCATTGTATACATGCCTTTAGTTGCTGTTTTTATTGTTTGTCGCTAGTGTTCTGACACTTTCTTTGTTTTCTTCTTAAATTCGTATAGCTGTCCTTGTCCATGACTCTCTTTCTTAAAATTAAAAATTTTACACAAGTCAGTGGGAAGTTGAGAAAGAAAGACACGAAGCGAGAACAGTTGAAGTCGTACCGTCGTTTATAAGTTTTGGTTGTTTACTAATATTGTTTCTGCAATACCCAGTTTTGGGGATCTTGGGTAATCACCAAACGTAGTTTCGGGAGCAGTGTTTGTGTGATATTTCGTTTGCATTCTCCGGAATAGCTCAGTTGTTGAGGATTTAAAATAAACGGTCGGCGACCGCCATTGTTCCACCTTCACGCCTCGTGAGTGCGCTCAAACTCAGGCAGCGCATACCTAGCTTCCTTGGTACCCGACCAACAGCCTTCGGTGTCCTGCGTCTCAGCCCAGACCGCCAAAGTGCACCCGCCGCGAGCCAGATCCAGTGATCCAGATATTGGCGGCCCATAAGAGCGCGGAGCGAGGGGCAAGGGGTACTCCAGCGGCCAGTAGTGGCTCGTCGTACAGCTAAGTGAATTATTATAACTGTTAGCTACTTGTTATTTCTCCCGCGAATTTTATCGCCCTGATTTTGTGTATTTGTGCAACCATTTGCCATCTCATTGTTGCCGATGGAGATTGGTCAGTTTTTACGATTGTTGTCTCATTTATTCTATCAGTTTTAATTATTATCAGAAACACTTTGATTGGTTTAGTTATTAATATTATTACATGTTGCTTTATGTAAATTAAACATTTTCATTTATAAATTATTGTAATTTCAATTATTATAATTTCAATTATTATTTACTGTTGATTTCGCAACGCCTTGTCTGGGGTAATCCGAGAATTGTTTTATTGTTCTTATACGTCTTATACGCTCAACCCCATTGTTGTAAACCGACGTCGATCGACCTAGGGTCTTATGTTTTAGAACTTTTGTACTTTATTTGCGGGCAGTGTATAAACGTTACGGTATTTCATTCACGTCATTTACTCAAAGCAGCATTGGCTGTTCTTCCTCGCGTCACCCCTACACAGTGCGTAGTTTCTTTTGTTTATTTTTTTGTTTATTACATTTTCATCAACGCAGTAAATATTTTTACTTTAACTTTTCTGTGTTTGAATGTAAGGCAACTTACCCAACCTACCCAATCAATCAGTGGTGACAAAGTGAGTGTTACTTTATCATTATTATCTCGTTCTGTGATACACAAATCACGGTAAGTATGATGAGTTACTGAGCACGCTGGTATTGTTATATATATTTATTTAGTGTTATTTGTTTTGTCGTGTTTTTATTTGAACAGGTCTCCAACATCTTGGTTGCTGCTGACGGTTGCGCAGCGGATGCACTCCTCGTACACCACATTTCCTTACGCTGTATCCGTTACCTTCCTGCGCGCCTAGATTAATGTTTCTGCTCCTGGTACCTTCGCGGTTGGGTACCGCTGGCTGTAAAGCGACCGCGTGGCGCCCTCTCTAATATTACTGTTGTTTTCGATTTCCTAGAACCAAAAATCGACCCACACCCATCTCCACTGATCTATTTAGCTAGCTGCCTCCATCAAGGAGCAAAGTTACGCCTGCATAACCACCACGGTTTTACAGGGTAACAAATTGGCGCCCTAAACGTGGGACAACCTAACAAATTTGACGACCAACTACGAGGCCTGTTTTTACTTCTCTTTTCTGTTGATAAATATTAGGGTAGATACATAGATTGTCTTGGATTGTTATAATAAATTTTTGTTTTTATGCTTTATTTTCTCTTGTCGTTATTATGGAACCAAACCGCTTATTGAAAGACGAACTAGAATACGAACTTAGGGTTCGAGGAGTTGCTAATAGTAATCGTCAGACGGTTATGAGCCTACGGAAAGAACTGCTGAAACGGCTTGCCACCGAGGATATAGAAGACCTTCCGAATACTCCGGCTATCCCACTTGATTCTAACACCGAAGTGGATATATGTACGGAAAAGATTATTTTATTGCAGGGACTAATTGACGAGTTTTCCGGCACGTCGACAAGTGTTGCCTTTCTTAAGATTACCACTAAAATGCAACATCTTATCTCCAGATTGGCTAGAATTCATAGTGATAATGCCGACGTTACAGCAGCTGTTGCGCAGTTACAGAATCGCATTCAGGAAGCGGAAGATAAACTTATGGAGATCGCCGACACAGCTGATGATCAACTCAAAGAACCTAAACATGAAGTACCTCCAGAGCCAGTAGTAGCTAGAAAACAAATTCCAATAGCAAGATGGGATATATCTTTCTCTGGGGAGGGTGAGATAAGCGTCAATGCATTTCTCGAACGTATTGAAGACTATCGGATATCTCGCATGGCGTCTGAGAGCGAATTATGTGATTCCATTATTGAACTGCTGAAAGGTCGAGCTCTCATTTGGTATAGGTCAGTACGTAGTCAAATTAAAAATTGGAGGGATTTTGTGAAGCTGGTGCGTGAGGAATATGAGCCTTTTGACTATGAGGCGGACCTTTGGAACGAGATTCGTAATCGTACGCAGGGCGCAGACGAACCCATCGGCACTTATGTGTCCTGCATGACTAATCTTTTTAGCAGACTACCAGCATCACCATCGGAAAATGAGAAGTTGCAAGTATTGCGTCGCAACATTCTGCCATATTTAATCCAGGGCATTGGATTGGAACCAGTTGAGTCTGTTGAGAAGCTTCTTCGTGTCTGTAAACAGCTGGAAGTTAACCGACTGATGGCTGAAAAGTTTACTCCTCCGCCAAGTAATCGGAAAAATTTATTAGAACCAGATTTAGCCTATCATGGACGTGCTCGAGCAGCCCCAGTCCATGCCACTGAAGTTCCCTCTTCTTCGGCTCCAAAAAGAGTCTTTACTTGTTGGAATTGTCGCTGTGTAGGTCATAAGGCACAAGAATGCACCGAACCTTTTCGTCAGCATTGTTTTGGTTGTGGTAGAGCTGGCGTTATTTTGCGAAACTGCCCACGGTGCTCGGGAAACGGTCAAGGGAGGCACTAGATGGCCGGGTTGTGTCTTCCGTTACTCCTCTTTCGGCCAAACAAGTCGAGTATGAGCGGAATTTAGCAGTTGTCAATTTCATCATTTCGCACTTGGGTGATGATCAACGTCCATACCTGCAAATTTCAATATTCGAGCATAAGTTTTTAGGTCTTCTTGATTCGGGAGCTAGTAGGTCAATCTTAGGTAAGAATGGTTGGGAAATTTTGATGCTCATGGGATTAACACTTGACGAAAAAGATGCTCCTGTTTGCAGAGTAGCGGATGGTAAAGAATGTTCCAGCTTAGGGTCTATAACGGTGCCAGTTCGTCTGATGAATCAAATTAAATTGATTAAGTTTTTAGTTGTTCCAAACGTCACCACGTCTATTATTTTGGGTATGGATTTTTGGTGTACGATGGGCATCGTGCCCGATCTTCGTAACGATGTGTGGAATTTTTCGGCAGTATCTTCGGTGAACATTGAAAACGGTATGATGTCAGAGTTGTCGTCAGAGCAGCAGAAACAGTTAAGTGTCCTGATAGAGAGTTATTGGAATACGACTAGTAGAAAAATCGGGTGCACCACCTTGGTCGAACACAAAATTGTGACAGATTCGGAACCGATCAAACAGCGTTACTACCCTGTTTCTCCGGCCATGCAACGTCATATTGACAAGGAACTAGATCAAATGCTGGCAGATGATATTATTGAACCTTCTTCAAGCCCATGGGCTTCCCCAATACTCATGGTTCCAAAAAAAGATGGCGACTTTCGGTTCTGCGTTGACTTTAGAAAAGTCAACAAAGTTACGAAAAAAGATGCATACCCGATTCCATACGTGTCAAGTATTTTAGATCGGTTGCGAGGTGCCAAGTTTTTGAGCTCGCTGGATATTAAATCGGCATATTGGCAAATACCGATGAGTGAAAGTAGCCGTGAATATACAGCTTTTACAGTGCCAAATAGAGGTCTCTTTCAGTTTAAACGTATGCCATTTGGCCTTACGAACGCGCCGGCTACGTGGCAAAGACTCATTGATCGCGTGTTAGGGCCCGACCTTGAACCTTATGTTTTTGTTTATTTAGATGACGTCATCGTCATCTCAGACAGTTTTGAACACCATTTAGACGTTTTGAAAAAGATTTTTGAACGTGTTTCGGCTGCGGGCCTCACCTTAAGTCGGGAGAAATGTAAGTTCTGCCGCCCTGAATTACGTTACTTGGGTTATGTGGTTGATAAGCAGGGATTAAGGGTAGACCCGGATAAGGTGAGTGCGATATTAAATATCCCGACACCCACCTGTGTATCTGACGTGAGAAGCTTCTTGGGGATGGCATCCTGGTACCGTCGGTTTGTGAAGGACTTCTCTTCTATAAGTTCTCCACTCACTAGTTTGTTGAAACGGAAAAATAAATGGCATTGGACTGGAGAATGTCAGGAAGCTTTTAATAGATTAAAAGAGTGTCTGGTTACGGCTCCTATTTTGTCATGTCCTGACTTTTCTCGTCCATTTACCGTCCAAACCGACGCCAGTGGTTTTGGGTTAGGAGCCGTTCTCTCGCAAGTCTTCGATGATGGCGAGCGAGTCGTGTGTTTTCTCAGCAGATCGTTGACAAGAAATGAAAAGAACTATACGACGACAGAAAGGGAATGCTTGGCAGTTGTGTGGGCCCTGGATAAACTGCGTCCATATTTAGAAGGCACGCATTTTACGGTAGTGACGGATCACCACTCTTTAGTATGGCTCAACAACTTAAAGGATCCGTCAGGCAGACTGTGCCGTTGGAGCGTCAAGCTGCAACAATATGAGTTTGACATAGTGCATAGAAGAGGTAAAGAAAATGTCGTACCTGATTGCCTATCCAGATCCGTTCCATCTGTTGAAAGTGCTTTCATTGCCCCTTTGGCAGCCCAAACTGTCACCGACACCTGGTACAACAAGATGTTGAGTCATGTGGTAGACAAGCCACACAAATTTCCTGCTTGGAGAGTCGAAGGTAACGTGTTGTTTAAGTATGTTCGTTCTTCTGCTTCAAATTTAATGGACGAACAAGATTCATGGAAACGTATCATTCCTCAAGAGCAACGGCGTCAAATCCTAAAAATAGTCCATGATTCACCAGTTTCCGGTCACCCTGGAATAAATAAAACCTACCACAGGCTGCGTACACGTTATTATTGGCCGAAAATGATGGACGACGTGAAGGCTTATGTAAACCGTTGTGTGGTGTGCGCGGAACATAAAGTTGAGCAGAAAAGTACTCCGGGTTTGATGGGTTCACGTCCTCGAGTTTTCCGGCCATTTCAATTAATTAGCACGGATCTAATTGGTCCACTTCCTCCCAGTTCTAAAAATTTTCGGTATATCTTATTAGTTTGCGATTATTTTAGCAAATTCGTGCTTACCTTTCCTTTGCGGAGTGCCACTAGTCAAGCAGTTATCCAACGCATCGAAAATGATGTTTTCCTTTTATTTGGCGTTCCACAATATCTAATCTGCGACAATGGAGTGCAATATCGGAGTGAAGTTTTCCGTCAGATGTGTGCAAAGTATGGAGTTACCATATTGTTTAATGCTCTGTACCACGCGCAGAACAACCCCACGGAACGGGTAAATAGGGTGGTAAAAACAATGCTGTCGTCTTACGTTAATGAAAACCAAAAAAAGTGGGATCTATACTTGCCTTCGGTTAGCTGCGCCATACGCACCCAAGTACATGAAGCTACCGGTTGCACCCCTTACTTTGCCAATTTCGGACGAGAGCAAATTTTGACAGGCACGGATTACGTGATAGACGCCGTGAATCAGGATGGCACGATCGATGTAGACCGCGGCGATGTGAAAGAGAAAAAGCCTGCTCAGTTAGTCAAGATCTGCACCGAAATACGAAAACGTTTAGATCAGGCTCACGCTCGAAGTAAAGTCCGTTATGATCTTCGACGTCGACCCGTGGAATATGTTGTAGGACAGGTCGTCTGGCGAAGGAACTTTAAATTATCAAATGCTGCCGAGAACTATGCAAGTAAGCTTGCAGCTAAATACGTTGGACCTTTTAAAGTGCGTAAGAAAGTCTCGAATTACGTTTATGAACTGGAGGATAACGACGGAAGTTTATGTGGGACTTGGCATGTGAAAGATTTAAAGCCTGGGCCAGATCGAAACTCTGCAGAAGATGCAAATAATTTATTTTAATTATGGTTCCATTGATATAATATATGTTTTGTTCTTTCTTACCTCTTAATTCACTTCCAGTTCTTGTTGTTTAAGTGCAATACAATTCTATATTTCTCGTGAGCGACTATTCTTCTTCCTTTTTCGCGTCTCGTTGTGAGATTTAATTCCTTCGGAATTAAACCTCAAGGAAGTAGAAGGGGGATTTGTTACGTGTCAGTTTCGTATCCCATTCCTTTTTTTTGTTCATATCCTTAGATCCTTTCTCATTAATTTATTGGTTTCCTTTCCTCTACTAACCTAAAAGAAAAATTGTGTAGTTAAAGAATTGATCAATGTAACTTAATAATTTCTGATTTTACACTTACCTGTAATGATTTACATAGTTAAATTTGATTTATTGCCGTGCTTTAGTTGCCACATATTAGAATTATTTCCCTTTTTCCCTCCAAGGACTTATTTGTTGATATCTTGTTGACACTTTAGAATTGTTTAAACGCGCAGGCGTCATTAGTGTGTAAAGGCGCAGCTATAGCGCTGCGTATTTGATAAAACTTAGTTTAAATATTTAGACCTTTATTCTCGTTATAAACATAAACTACAGTACATCCTCGATTATTAATAATAACCCTTAAACTACCTTTCACATTTAATTCCCTTGTTTGCCTGCCTTTTCTGCGAGATTATGCATTGTATACATGCCTTTAGTTGCTGTTTTTATTGTTTGTCGCTAGTGTTCTGACACTTTCTTTGTTTTCTTCTTAAATTCGTATAGCTGTCCTTGTCCATGACTCTCTTTCTTAAAATTAAAAATTTTACACAAGTCAGTGGGAAGTTGAGAAAGAAAGACACGAAGCGAGAACAGTTGAAGTCGTACCGTCGTTTATAAGTTTTGGTTGTTTACTAATATTGTTTCTGCAATACCCAGTTTTGGGGATCTTGGGTAATCACCAAACGTAGTTTCGGGAGCAGTGTTTGTGTGATATTTCGTTTGCATTCTCCGGAATAGCTCAGTTGTTGAGGATTTAAAATAAACGGTCGGCGACCGCCATTGTTCCACCTTCACGCCTCGTGAGTGCGCTCAAACTCAGGCAGCGCATACCTAGCTTCCTTGGTACCCGACCAACAGCCTTCGGTGTCCTGCGTCTCAGCCCAGACCGCCAAAGTGCACCCGCCGCGAGCCAGATCCAGTGATCCAGATATTGGCGGCCCATAAGAGCGCGGAGCGAGGGGCAAGGGGTACTCCAGCGGCCAGTAGTGGCTCGTCGTACAGCTAAGTGAATTATTATAACTGTTAGCTACTTGTTATTTCTCCCGCGAATTTTATCGCCCTGATTTTGTGTATTTGTGCAACCATTTGCCATCTCATTGTTGCCGATGGAGATTGGTCAGTTTTTACGATTGTTGTCTCATTTATTCTATCAGTTTTAATTATTATCAGAAACACTTTGATTGGTTTAGTTATTAATATTATTACATGTTGCTTTATGTAAATTAAACATTTTCATTTATAAATTATTGTAATTTCAATTATTATAATTTCAATTATTATTTACTGTTGATTTCGCAACGCCTTGTCTGGGGTAATCCGAGAATTGTTTTATTGTTCTTATACGTCTTATACGCTCAACCCCATTGTTGTAAACCGACGTCGATCGACCTAGGGTCTTATGTTTTAGAACTTTTGTACTTTATTTGCGGGCAGTGTATAAACGTTACGGTATTTCATTCACGTCATTTACTCAAAGCAGCATTGGCTGTTCTTCCTCGCGTCACCCCTACACAGTGCGTAGTTTCTTTTGTTTATTTTTTTGTTTATTACATTTTCATCAACGCAGTAAATATTTTTACTTTAACTTTTCTGTGTTTGAATGTAAGGCAACTTACCCAACCTACCCAATCAATCAGTGGTGACAAAGTGAGTGTTACTTTATCATTATTATCTCGTTCTGTGATACACAAATCACGGTAAGTATGATGAGTTACTGAGCACGCTGGTATTGTTATATATATTTATTTAGTGTTATTTGTTTTGTCGTGTTTTTATTTGAACAGGTCTCCAACATCTTGGTTGCTGCTGACGGTTGCGCAGCGGATGCACTCCTCGTACACCACATTTCCTTACGCTGTATCCGTTACCTTCCTGCGCGCCTAGATTAATGTTTCTGCTCCTGGTACCTTCGCGGTTGGGTACCGCTGGCTGTAAAGCGACCGCGTGGCGCCCTCTCTAATATTACTGTTGTTTTCGATTTCCTAGAACCAAAAATCGACCCACACCCATCTCCACTGATCTATTTAGCTAGCTGCCTCCATCAAGGAGCAAAGTTACGCCTGCATAACCACCACGGTTTTACAGGGTAACAAAACATAAATTTGTCAGTTTGAATAGTTGAAAACAGCGTTTTTCTATGTTTTTGCAAGTTTAAAACAGCAATTTTATCGTGATTTCACAAAAATCCACCGTTTCGAACGTAAGAAACATGAATTTATCAGTTTGAATAGTTGAAAACAGCGTTTTTCTATGTTTTTGCAAGTTTAAAACAGCAATTTTATCGTCATTGCTCTAAATCGCCGTTTCACACGAAGGAAACATGAATTTGTCAGTTTGAATAGTTCAAACAGCGTTTTCCTATGTTTTTGCAAGTTTAAAACAGCAATTTTATCGTCATTTCTCATAAATCGCAGTTTCACACGGAAGAAACATGAATTTGTCAGTTTGAATAGTTGAAAACAGCGTTTTTCTATGTTTTTGCAAGTTTAAAACAGCAATTTTGTCGACATTTCTCATAAATCGCTGTTTCGCACGAAAGAAACATGAATTTATCACTTTGAACAGTTGAAAACAGCGTTTTTCTATGTTTTTGCAAGTTTAAAACAGCAATTTTATCGTCATTTCTCATAAATCGCCGTTTCACACGGAAGAAACATGAATTTGTCAGTGTGAATTGTTGAAAACAGCGTTTTTCTATGTTTTTGCAAGTTTAAAACAGCAATTTTATCGTCATTTCTCATAAATCGCCGTTTCGCAAGAAAGAAATATGAATTTATCAGTTTGAATAGTTGAAAACAGCGTTTTTCTATGTTTTTGCAAGTTTAAAACATCAATTTTATCGACATATCTCATAAAAAACCGTTTCGCACGAAAGAAACATGAATTTGTCAGTTTGAATAGTTCAAAACAGCGTTTTTCTATGTTTTTGCAAGTTTAAAACAGCAATTTTGTCGTCATTTCTCATAAATCGCCGTTTCGCACGAAAGAAACATGAATTTATCAGTTTGAACAGTTGAAAACAGCGTTTTTCTATGTTTTTGCAAGTTTAAAACAGCAATTTTATCGTCATTTCTCATAAATCGCCGTTTCGCACGAAAGAAACATGAATTTATCAGTTTGAGTTGTTAAAAATAGCGTTTTTCTATGTTTTTGCAAGTTTAAAACAGCAATTTTATCGTCATTTCTCATTAATCGCCGTTTCGCACAGAAGAAACATGAATTTGTCTATTTGAATAGTTGAAAACAGCGTTTTTCTATGTTTTTGCAAGTTTAAAACAGCAATTTTATCGTGATTTCACAAAAATCCACCGTTTCGAACGTAAGAAACATGAATTTATCAGTTTGAATAGTTGAAAATAGCGTTTTTTAATGTTTTTGCAAGTTTAAAACAGCAATTTTATCGTCATTTCTCATAAATCGCGGTTTCGCACGAAAGAAACATGAATTTGTCAGTTTGAATAGTTCAAAACAGCGTTTTTCTATGTTTTTGCAAGTTTAAAACAGCAATTTTATCGTCATTTCTCATAAATCGCCGTTTCGCACGAAAGAAACAGGAATTTGTTAGTTTGAATAGTTCAAAACAGCGTTTTTCTATGTTTTTGCAAGTTTAAAACAGTGATTTTATCGTCATTTCTCATAACTCGCCGTTTCGCACGAAAGAAACCTGATTTTATCAGTTTGAGTTGTTAAAAATAGCGTTTTTCTATGTTTTTGCAAGTTTAAAACAGCAATTTTATCGTCATTTCTCATAAATCGCCGTTTCGCACAGAAGAAACATGAATTTGTCTATTTGAATAGTTGAAAACAGCGTTTTTCTATGTTTTTGCAAGTTTAAAACAGCAATTTTATCGTGATTTCACAAAAATCCACCGTTTCGAACGTAAGAAACATGAATTTATCAGTTTGAATAGTTGAAAATAGCGTTTTTTAATGTTTTTGCAAGTTTAAAACAGCAATTTTATCGTCATTTCTCATAAATCGCGGTTTCGCACGAAAGAAACATGAATTTGTCAGTTTGAATAGTTCAAAACAGCGTTTTTCTATGTTTTTGCAAGTTTAAAACAGCAATTTTATCGTCATTTCTCATAAATCGCCGTTTCGCACGAAAGAAACAGGAATTTGTTAGTTTGAATAGTTCAAAACAGCGTTTTTCTATGTTTTTGCAAGTTTAAAACAGTGATTTTATCGTCATTTCTCATAACTCGCCGTTTCGCACGAAAGAAACCTGATTTTATCAGTTTGAATAGTTAAAAACAGCGTTTTTCTATGTTTATGCAAGTTTAAAACAGCAAATTTATCGTCATTTCTCATAAATCGCCGTTTCGCACGAAAGAAACATGAATTTGTCAGTTTGAATAGTTCAAAACAGAGTTTTTCTATGTTTTTGCAAGTTTAAAACAGCAATTTTATCGTGATTTCACAAAAATCCACCGTTTCGAACGTAAGAAACATGAATTTATCAGTTTGAATAGTTGAAAACAGCGTTTTTCTATGTTTTTGCAAGTTTAAAACAGCAATTTTATCGTCATTGCTTATAAATCGCCGTTTCGCACGAAAGAAACATGAATTTGTCAGTTTGAGCAGTTCAAAAGAGCGTTTTTCTATGTTTTCGCAAGTTTAAAAAAGCAATTTTATCGTCATTTCTCATAAATCGCCGTTTCGCACGAAAGAAACATGAATTTGTCAGTTTGAATAGTTCAAAATAGCGTTTTTCTATGTTTTTGCAAGTTTAAAACAGCAATTTTATCGTCATTTCTCATAAATCGCCGTTTCGCACGAAATAAACATGAATTTGTCAGTTTGAATAGTTGAAAACAGCGTTTTTCTATGTTTTTGCAAGTTTAAAACAGCAATTTTATCGTCATTTCTCATAAATCGCCGTTTCACACGAAAGAAACATGAATTTGACAGTTTGAATAGTTTAAAACAGCGTTTTTCTATGTTTTTGCAAGTTTAAAACAGCAATTTTATCGTCATTTCTCATAAATCGCCGTTTCACACGAAAGAAACATAAATTTGTCAGTTTGAATAGTTGAAAACAGCGTTTTTCTATGTTTTTGCAAGTTTAAAACAGCAATTTTATCGTGATTTCACAAAAATCCACCGTTTCGAACGTAAGAAACATGAATTTATCAGTTTGAATAGTTGAAAACAGCGTTTTTCTATGTTTTTGCAAGTTTAAAACAGCAATTTTATCGTCATTTCTCTAAATCGCCGTTTCACACGAAGGAAACATGAATTTGTCAGTTTGAATAGTTCAAACAGCGTTTTCCTATGTTTTTGCAAGTTTAAAACAGCAATTTTATCGTCATTTCTCATAAATCGCAGTTTCACACGGAAGAAACATGAATTTGTCAGTTTGAATAGTTGAAAACAGCGTTTTTCTATGTTTTTGCAAGTTTAAAACAGCAATTTTGTCGACATTTCTCATAAATCGCTGTTTCGCACGAAAGAAACATGAATTTATCACTTTGAACAGTTGAAAACAGCGTTTTTCTATGTTTTTGCAAGTTTAAAACAGCAATTTTATCGTCATTTCTCATAAATCGCCGTTTCGCACGAAAGAAACATGAATTTATCAGTTTGAGTTGTTAAAAATAGCGTTTTTCTATGTTTTTGCAAGTTTAAAACAGAAATTTTATCGTCATTTCTCATAAATCGCCGTTTCGCACGGAAGAAACATGAATTTGTCAGTTTGAATAGTTGAAAACAGCGTTTTTCTATGTTTTTGCAAGTTTAAAACAGCAATTTTATTGTGATTTCACAAAAATCCACCGTTTCGAACGTAAGAAACATGAATTTATCAGTTTAAATAGTTGAAAATAGCGTTTTTCAATGTTTTTGCAAGTTTAAAACAGCAATTTTATCGTCATTTCTCATAAATCGCGGTTTCGCACGAAAGAAACATGAATTTGTCAGTTTGAATAGTTTAAAACAGCGTTTATCTATGTTTTTGCAAGTTTAAAACAGCAATTTTATCGTCATTTCTCATAAATCGCCGTTTCGCACGAAAGAAACAGGAATTTGTCAGTTTGAATAGTTCAAAACAGCGTTTTTCTATGTTTTTGCAAGTTTAAAACAGCAATTTTATCGTAATTTCTCATAACTCGCCGTTTCGCACGAAAGAAACCTGATTTTATCAGTTTGAATAGTTAAAAACAGCGTTTTTCTATGTTTTTGCAAGTTTAAAACAGCAATTTTATCGCCATTTCTCATAAATCGCTGTTTCGCACGAAAGAAACATGAATTTGTCAGTTTGAATAGTTCAAAACAGAGTTTTTCTATGTTTTTGCAAGTTTAAAACAGCAATTTTATCGTCATTTCTCATAAATCGCTGTTTCGCACGAAGGAAACATGAATTTGTCAGTTTGAATAGTTCAAAACAGCGTTTTTCTATGTTTTTGCAAGTTTAAAACAGCAATTTTATCGACATATCTCATAAATCACCGTTTTGCACGAAAGAAACATGAATTTATCAGTCTTAATAGTTGAAAACAGCGTTTTTCTATGTTTTTGCAAGTTTGAAACAGCAATTTTATCGTCATTTCTCATAAATCGCCGTTTCGCACGGAAAAACATGAATTTGTCAGTTTGAATAGTTGAAAACAGCGTTTTTCTACGTTTTTGCAAGTTTAAAACAGCAATTTTATCGTGATTTCACAAAAATTTACCGTTTCGAACGTAAGAAACATGAATTTATCAGTTTGAATAGTTGAAAACAGCGTTTTTCTATGTTTTTGCAAGTTTAAAACAGCAATTTTATCGTCATTTCTCATAAATCGCCGTTTCGCACGAAAGAAACATGAATTTGTCAGTTTGAATAGTTCAAAACAGCGTTTTTCTATGTTTTTGCAAGTTTAAAACAGCAATTTTATCGTCATTTCTCATGAATCGCCGTTTCGCACGAAAGAAACAGAAATTTGTCAGTTTGAATAGTTCAAAACAGCGTTTTTCTATGTTTTTGCAAGTTTAAAACAGCAATTTTTTCGTCATTTCTCATAAATCGCCGTTTCGCACGAAAGAAACCTGATTTTATCAGTTTTAATAGTTAAAAACAGCGTTTTTCTATGTTTTTGCAAGTTTAAAACAGCAATTTTATCGTCATTTCTCATAAATCGCCGTTTCGCACGGAAGAAACATGAATTTGTCAGTTTGAATAGTTGAAAACAGCGTTTTTCTATGTTTTTGCAAGTTTAAAACAGCAATTTTATCGTGATTTCACAAAAATCCACCGTTTCGAACGTAAGAAACATGAATTTATCAGTTTGAATAGTTGAAAACAGCGTTTTTCTATGTTTTTGCAAGTTTAAAACAGCAATTTTATCGTCATTTCTCATAAATCGCCGTTTCGCACGAAAGAAACATGAATTTCTCAGTTTGAATAGTTCAAAAGAGCGTTTTTCTATGTTTTTGCAAGTTTAAAACAGCAATTTTATCGTCATTTCTCATAAATCGCCATTTCGCACTAAAGAAACATGAATTTATCAGTTTGAATAGTTAAAAACAGCGTTTTTCTATGTTTTCGCAAGTTTAAAAAAGCATTTTTATCGTCATTTCTCATAAATCGCCGTTTCGCACGGAATAAACATGAATTTGTCAGTTTGAATAGTTCAAAACAGCGTTTTTCTATGTTTTTGCAAGTTTAAAACAGCAATTTTATCGTCATTTCTCATAAATCGCCGTTTCACACGGAAGAAACATGAATTTGTCAGTTTGAATAGTTGAAAACAGCGTTTTTTTATGTTTTTGCAAGTTTAAAACAGCAATTTTATCGTCATTTCTCATAAATCGCCGTTTCACACGGAAGAAACATGAATTTGTCAGTTTGAATAGTTGAAAACAGCGTTTTTCTGTTTTTGCAAGTTTAAAACAGCAATTTTATCGTCATTTCTCATAAATCGCCGTTTCGCAAGAAAGAAATATGAATTTATCAGTTTGAATAGTTGAAAACAGCGTTTTTCTATGTTTTTGCAAGTTTAAAACATCAATTTTATCGACATATCTCATAAAAAACCGTTTCGCACGAAAGAAACATGAATTTGTCAGTTTCAATAGTTGAAAACAGCGTTTTTCTATGTTTTTGCAAGTTTAAAACAGCAATTTTATTGTGATTTCACAAAAATCGCCGTTTCACACGGAAGAAACATGAATTTGTCAGTTTAAATAGTTGAAAACAGCGTTTTTCTATGTTTTTGCAAGTTTAAAACAGCAATTTTATCGTGATTTCACAAAAATCCACCGTTTCGAACGTAAGAAACATGAATTTATCAGTTTGAATAGTTAAAAACAGCGTTTTTCTATGTTTTTGCAAGTTTAAAACAGCAATTTTATCGTCATTTCTCATAAATCGCCGTTTCACACGAAAGAAACATGAATTTGTCAGTTTGAATAGTTCAAAACAGCGTTTTTCTATGTTTTTGCAAGTTTAAAACAGCAATTTTATCGTCATTTCTCATAAATCGCAGTTTCACACTGAAGAAACATGAATTTGTCAGTTTGAATAGTTGAAAACAGCGTTTTCCTATGTTTTTGCAAGTTTAAAACAGCAATTTTATCGTCATTTCTCATAAATCGCAGTTTCACACGGAAGAAACATGAATTTGTCAGTTTGAATAGTTGAAAACAGCGTTTTTCTATGTTTTTGCAAGTTTAAAACAGCAATTTTGTCGTCATTTCTCATAAATCGCCGTTTCGCACGAAAGAAACATGAATTTATCAGTTTGAACAGTTGAAAACAGCGTTTTTCTATGTTTTTGCAAGTTTAAAACACCAATTTTATCGTAATTTCTTATAAATCGCCGTTTCACACGAAAGAAACATGAATTTGTCAGTTTGAATAGTTCAAAACAGCGTTTTTCTATGTTTTTGCAAGTTTAAAACAGCAATTTTATCTTCATTTCTCATAAATCGCCGTTTCGCACGAAAGAAACATGAATTTATCAGTTTGAATAGTTGAAAACAGCGTTTATCTATGTTTTTGCAAGTTTAAAACAGCAATTTTATCGTCATTTCTCATAAATCGCCGTTTCGCACGAAAGAAACATGAATTTGTCAGTTTGAATAGTTCAAAACAGCGTTTTTCTATGTTTTTGCAAGTTTAAAACAGCAATTTTATCGTCATTTCTCATAAATCGCCGTTTCGCACGAAAGAAACCTGAATTTATCAGTTTGAATAGTTAAAAACAGGGTTTTTCTATGTTTTTTTCAAGTTTAAAACAGCAATTTTATCGTCATTTCTCATAAATCGCCGTTTCGCACGAAAGAAACATAAATTTGTCAGTTTGAATAGTTCAAAACAGCGTTTTTCTATGTTTTTGCAAGTTTAAAACAGCAATTTTATCGTCATTTCTCATAAATCGCCTTTTAGCACGAAAAAAACATGAATTTATCAGTTTGAATAGTTGAAAACAGCGTTTTTCTATGTTTTTGCAAGTTTAAAACAGCAGTTTTATCGTTATTTTTCATAAATCGCCGTTACGCACGAAAGAAACATGAATTTATCAGTTTGAATAGTTCAAAACAGCGTTTTTCTATGTTTTTGCAAGTTTCAAACAGCAATTTTATCGTCATTTCTCATAAATCGCCGTTTCGCACAAAAGAAACATGAATTTGTCAGTTTGAATAGTTCAAAACAGCGTTTTCTATGTTTTTGCAAGTTTAAAACAGCAATTTTATCGTCATTTTACATAAATCGCCGTTTCGCACAAAAGAAACATGAATTTGTCAGTTTGAATAGTTCAAAACAGCGTTTTTCTATGTTTTTGCAAGTTTAAAACAGCAATTGTATCGTCATTTATTATAAATCGCCGTTTCGCACGAAAGAAACATGAATTTGTCTGTTTGAATAGTTCAAAACAGCGTTTTTCTATGTTTTTGCAAGTTTAAAACAGCAATTTTATCGTCATTTCTCATAAATCGCCGTTTCGCACGAAAGAAACGTGAATTTATCAGTTTGAACAGTTCAAAACAGCGTTTTTCTATGTTTTTGTAAGTTTAAAACAGCAATTGTATCGTCATTTCTCATAAATCGCCGTTTCGCACGAAAGAAACATGAATTTATTAGTTTGAATAGTTGAAAACAGCGGTTTTCTATGTTTTTGCAAGTTTAAAACAGCAGTTTTATCGTGATTTCACAAAAATCCACCGTTTCGAACGAAAGAAACCTGAATGTATTAGTTTGAATAGTTAAAAACAGCGTTTTTCTATGTTTTTGCAAGTTTAAAACAGCAATTTTATCGTCATTTCTCATAAATCGCCGTTTCGCACGAAAGGAACATGAATTTGTCAGTTTGAATAGTTCAAAACAGCGTTTTTCTATGTTTTTGCAAGTTTAAAACACCAATTTTATCGTCATTTCTTATAAATCGCCGTTTCACACGAAAGAAACATGAATTTGTCAGTTTGAATAGTTCAAAACAGCGTTTTTCTATGTTTTTGCAAGTTTAAAACAGCAATTTTATCTTCATTTCTCATAAATCGCCGTTTCGCACGAAAGAAACATGAATTTATCAGTTTGAATAGTTGAAAACAGCGTTTATCTATGTTTTTGCAAGTTTAAAACAGCAATTTTATCGTCATTTCTCATAAATCGCCGTTTCGCACGGAATAAACATGAATTTGTCAGTTTGAATAGTTCAAAACAGCGTTTTTCTATGTTTTTGCAAGTTTAAAACAGCAATTTTATCGTCATTTCTCATAAATCGCCGTTTCACACGGAAGAAACATGAATTTGTCAGTTTGAATAGTTGAAAACAGCGTTTTTTTATGTTTTTGCAAGTTTAAAACAGCAATTTTATCGTCATTTCTCATAAATCGCCGTTTCACACGGAAGAAACATGAATTTGTCAGTTTGAATAGTTGAAAACAGCGTTTTTCTGTTTTTGCAAGTTTAAAACAGCAATTTTATCGTCATTTCTCATAAATCGCCGTTTCGCAAGAAAGAAATATGAATTTATCAGTTTGAATAGTTGAAAACAGCGTTTTTCTATGTTTTTGCAAGTTTAAAACATCAATTTTATCGACATATCTCATAAAAAACCGTTTCGCACGAAAGAAACATGAATTTGTCAGTTTCAATAGTTGAAAACAGCGTTTTTCTATGTTTTTGCAAGTTTAAAACAGCAATTTTATTGTGATTTCACAAAAATCGCCGTTTCACACGGAAGAAACATGAATTTGTCAGTTTGAATAGTTGAAAACAGCGTTTTTCTATGTTTTTGCAAGTTTAAAACAGCAATTTTATCGTGATTTCACAAAAATCCACCGTTTCGAACGTAAGAAACATGAATTTATCAGTTTGAATAGTTGAAAACAGCGTTTTTCTATGTTTTTGCAAGTTTAAAACAGCAATTTTATCGTCATTTCTCATAAATCGCCGTTTCACACGAAAGAAACATGAATTTGTCAGTTTGAATAGTTCAAAACAGCGTTTTTCTATGTTTTTGCAAGTTTAAAACAGCAATTTTATCGTCATTTCTCATAAATCGCAGTTTCACACTGAAGAAACATGAATTTGTCAGTTTGAATAGTTGAAAACAGCGTTTTCCTATGTTTTTGCAAGTTTAAAACAGCAATTTTATCGTCATTTCTCATAAATCGCAGTTTCACACGGAAGAAACATGAATTTGTCAGTTTGAATAGTTGAAAAAGCGTTTTTCTATGTTTTTGCAAGTTTAAAACAGCAATTTTGTCGTCATTTCTCATAAATCGCCGTTTCGCACAAAAGAAACATGAATTTATCAGTTTGAACAGTTGAAAACAGCGTTTTTCTATGTTTTTGCAAGTTTAAAACACCAATTTTATCGTAATTTCTTATAAATCGCCGTTTCACACGAAAGAAACATGAATTTGTCAGTTTGAATAGTTCAAAACAGCGTTTTTCTATGTTTTTGCAAGTTTAAAACAGCAATTTTATCTTCATTTCTCATAAATCGCCGTTTCGCACGAAAGAAACATGAATTTATCAGTTTGAATAGTTGAAAACAGCGTTTATCTATGTTTTTGCAAGTTTAAAACAGCAATTTTATCGTCATTTCTCATAAATCGCCGTTTCGCACGAAAGAAACATGAATTTGTCAGTTTGAATAGTTCAAAACAGCGTTTTTCTATGTTTTTGCAAGTTTAAAACAGCAATTTTATCGTCATTTCTCATAAATCGCCGTTTCGCACGAAAGAAACCTGAATTTATCAGTTTGAATAGTTAAAAACAGGGTTTTTCTATGTTTTTTTCAAGTTTAAAACAGCAATTTTATCGTCATTTCTCATAAATCGCCGTTTCGCACGAAAGAAACATAAATTTGTCAGTTTGAATAGTTCAAAACAGCGTTTTTCTATGTTTTTGCAAGTTTAAAACAGCAATTTTATCGTCATTTCTCATAAATCGCCTTTTAGCACGAAAAAAACATGAATTTATCAGTTTGAATAGTTGAAAACAGCGTTTTTCTATGTTTTTGCAAGTTTAAAACAGCAGTTTTATCGTTATTTTTCATAAATCGCCGTTACGCACGAAAGAAACATGAATTTATCAGTTTGAATAGTTCAAAACAGCGTTTTTCTATGTTTTTGCAAGTTTCAAACAGCAATTTTATCGTCATTTCTCATAAATCGCCGTTTCGCACAAAAGAAACATGAATTTGTCAGTTTGAATAGTTCAAAACAGCGTTTTCTATGTTTTTGCAAGTTTAAAACAGCAATTTTATCGTCATTTTACATAAATCGCCGTTTCGCACAAAAGAAACATGAATTTGTCAGTTTGAATAGTTCAAAACAGCGTTTTTCTATGTTTTTGCAAGTTTAAAACAGCAATTGTATCGTCATTTATTATAAATCGCCGTTTCGCACGAAAGAAACATGAATTTGTCTGTTTGAATAGTTCAAAACAGCGTTTTTCTATGTTTTTGCAAGTTTAAAACAGCAATTTTATCGTCATTTCTCATAAATCGCCGTTTCGCACGAAAGAAACGTGAATTTATCAGTTTGAACAGTTCAAAACAGCGTTTTTCTATGTTTTTGCAAGTTTAAAACAGCAATTGTATCGTCATTTCTCATAAATCGCCGTTACGCACGAAAGAAACATGAATTTATTAGTTTGAATAGTTGAAAACAGCGGTTTTCTATGTTTTTGCAAGTTTAAAACAGCAGTTTTATCGTGATTTCACAAAAATCCACCGTTTCGAACGAAAGAAACCTGAATGTATTAGTTTGAATAGTTAAAAACAGCGTTTTTCTATGTTTTTGCAAGTTTAAAACAGCAATTTTATCGTCATTTCTCATAAATCGCCGTTTCGCACGAAAGGAACATGAATTTGTCAGTTTGAATAGTTCAAAACAGCGTTTTTCTATGTTTTTGCAAGTTTAAAACACCAATTTTATCGTCATTTCTTATAAATCGCCGTTTCACACGAAAGAAACATGAATTTGTCAGTTTGAATAGTTCAAAACAGCGTTTTTCTATGTTTTTGCAAGTTTAAAACAGCAATTTTATCTTCATTTCTCATAAATCGCCGTTTCGCACGAAAGAAACATGAATTTATCAGTTTGAATAGTTGAAAACAGCGTTTATCTATGTTTTTGCAAGTTTAAAACAGCAATTTTATCGTCATTTCTCATAAATCGCCGTTTCGCACGAAAGAAACATGAATTTGTCAGTTTGAATAGTTCAAAACAGCGTTTTTCTATGTTTTTGCAAGTTTAAAACAGCAATTTTATCGTCATTTCTCATAAATCGCCGTTTCGCACGAAAGAAACCTGAATTTATCAGTTTGAATAGTTAAAAACAGGGTTTTTCTATGTTTTTTTCAAGTTTAAAACAGCAATTTTATCGTCATTTCTCATAAATCGCCGTTTCGCACGAAAGAAACATAAATTTGTCAGTTTGAATAGTTCAAAACAGCGTTTTTCTATGTTTGTGCAAGTTTAAAACAGCAATTTTATCGTCATTTTTCATAAATCGCCGTTTCACACGAAAGAAACATGTTTTTATCAGTTTGAATAGTTGAAAACAGCGTTTTTCTATGTTTTTGCAAGTTTAAACCAGCAATTTTATCGTCATTTCTCATAAATCGCCGTTTTGCACGAAAGAAACATGAATTTATCAGTTTGAATAGTTGAAAACAGCGTTTTTCTATGTTTTTGCAAGTTTAAAACAACAATTTTATCGTCATTTCTCATAAATCACCGTTTCGCACGAAAGAAACATGAATTTGTCAGTTTGGATAGTACAAAACAGCGTTTTCTATGTTTTTGCAAGTTTAAAACAGCATTTTAAATACGTCAGTTTAGATTGTTGAAAACAGCGTATTTTGCTAGTTTAAAACAGCAGTTTTATCGTGATTTCACAAAAATCCACCGTTTCGAAGGAAAGAAACATGAATTTATCAGTTTGAATAGTTGAAAACAGCGTTTTTCTATGTTTTTGCAAGTTTAAAACAGCAATTTTATCGTCATTTCTCTTAAATCACCGTTTCTCACGAAAGAAACATCAATTTATCAGTTTGAATAGTTGAAAACAGCGTTTTATCGTGATTTCACAAAAATCCGCAGTTTCCAACAAAAGAAATTCATCAGTTTGATTAGTTGAAAACAGCGTTTTTTATGTTTTTACAAGTCTAAAACAGCAATTTGTATCTCATAATTCGCCGTTTCGCACGAAAGAAACATTTCACCCAATACAAACACCACAAACACCAAACCTAAAACCCCGAACCCCAATCCCCAAACTCAAACCCCAACCCTCAACCCCAAACCTCAAACCTCGAACCCCAAACCTCAAACTTCGAACCCCAAATCCCTAACATCAAACCCCAAACCTCAACCCCAAACCTCAACCCCAAACCCCAAAAGTCGAACCCCCAACCCCAAACCTCAAACCCCAAACCTCAAACTTCGAACCCCAAATCCCTAACCTCAAACCCCAAACCTCAACCCCAAACCTCAACCCGAAACTTCAACCCAAAACCTCAACACCAAACCTCAACTTCAAACCTCAACCCCAAACCCTAAAACTCGAACCCCCAGCCCCATACCCCAAACCTCAAACACCGAACCCCATCCCCAAACCTCAAACCGCGAACCCCAAACCTCAAACCCCAAACCTCAACCCCAAACCCCAAAACTCGAACCCCAAACCCCAAACCTAAAACCCCAAACCTCAACCCCAAACATCAAACCTCGAACCCAAACCACAAAACTGAATTTGTCAGTTTGGATAGTTCAAAACAGCGTTTTCTATGTTTTTGCAAGTTTAAAACAGCATTTTAAATACGTCAGTATAGATTGTCTAAAACAGCGTTTTCTTGGTTTTGCTAGTTTAAAACAGCAGTTTCATCGTGATTTCACAAAAATCCACCGTTTCGAACTAAAGAATCATGAATTTATCAGTTTGAATAGTTGAAAACAGCGTTTTTCTTGTTTTTGCAAGTTTAAAACAGTAATTTTATCGTCATTTCTCATATATCGCCGTTTCGCACGAAATAAACATGAATTTATCAGTTTGAATAGTTGAAAACAGCGTTTTTCTATGTTTTTGCAAGTTTAAAACAGCAATTATATAGTCATTTCTCATAAATCGCCGTTTCACACGAAAGAAACATGAATTTATCAGTTTGAACAGTTTAAAACAGCGTTTTTCTATGTTTTTGCAAGTTTAAAACAGCAATTGTATCGTCATTTCTCATAAATCGCCGTTTTGCACAAAAGAAACATGAAATTGTCAGTTTGTATAGTTCAAAACAGCGTTTTTCTATGTTTTTGCAAGTTTAAAACAGCAATTTTATCGTCATTTCTCATAAATCGCCGTTTCGCACGAAAGAAACATGAATTTATCAGTTTGAATAGTTGAAAACAGCGTTTTTCTATGTTTTTGCAAGTTTAAAACAGCAGTTTTATCGTTATTTTTCATAAATCGCCGTTACGCACGAAAGAAACATGAATTTATCAGTTTGAGTAGTTGAAAATAGAGTTTTTCTATGTTTTTGCAAGTTTAAAACAGCAATTTTATCGTCATTTCTCATAAATAGCCGTTTCGCACGGAAGAAACATGAATTTGTCTGTTTGAATAGTTGAAAACAGCGTTTTTCTATGTTTTTGCAAGTTTAAAACAGCAATTTAATCGTGATTTCACAAAAATACACCGATTCGAACGTAAGAAACATAAATTTGTCAGTTTGAATAGTTCAAAACAGCGTTTTTCTATGTTTTTGCAAGTTTAAAACAGCAATTTTATCGTCATTTCTCATAAATCGCCGTTTAGCACGAAAGAAACATGAATTTATCAGTTTGAATAGTTGAAAACAGCGTTTTTCTATGTTTTTGCAAGTTTAAAACAGCAGTTTTATCGTTATTTTTCATAAATCGCCGTTACGCACGAAAGAAACATGAATTTATCAGTTTGAATAGTTCAAAACAGCGTTTTTCTATGTTTTTGCAAGTTTAAAACAGCAATTTTATCGTCATTTCTCATAAATCGCCGTTTCGCACGAAAGAAACATAAATTTGTCAGTTTGAATAGTTTAAAACAGCGTTTTTCTATGTTTTTGCAAGTTTAAAACAGCAATTTTATCGTCATTTCTCATAAATCGCCGTTTCGCACGAAAGAAACGTGAATTTATCAGTTTGAACAGTTCAAAACAGCGTTTTTCTATGTTTTTGCAAGTTTAAAACAGCAATTGTATCGTCATTTCTCATAAATCGCCGTTTCGCACGAAAGAAACATGAATTTATTAGTTTGAATAGTTGAAAACAGCGGTTTTCTATGTTTTTGCAAGTTTAAAACAGCAGTTTTATCGTGATTTCACAAAAATCCACCGTTTCGAACGAAAGAAACCTGAATGTATTAGTTTGAATAGTTAAAAACAGCGTTTTTCTATGTTTTTGCAAATTTATAACAGCAATTTTATCGTCATTTCTCATAAATCGCCGTTTCGCACGAAAGGAACATGAATTTGTCAGTTTGAATAGTTCAAAACAGCGTTTTTCTATGTTTTTGCAAGTTTAAAACACCAATTTTATCGTCATTTCTCATAAATCGCCGTTTCACACGAAAGAAACATGAATTTGTCAGTTTGAATAGTTCAAAACAGCGTTTTTCTATGTTTTTGCAAGTTTAAAACAGCAATTTTATCTTCATTTCTCATAAATCGCCGTTTCGCACGAAAGAAACATGAATTTATCAGTTTGAATAGTTCAAAACAGCGTTTTTCTATGTTTTTGCAAGTTTAAAACAGCAATTTTATCGTCATTTCTCATAAATCGCCGTTTTGCACGAAAGAAACCTGAATTTATCAGTTTGAATAGTTAAAAACAGAGTTTTTCTATGTTTTTTTCAAGTTTAAAACAGCAATTTTATCGTCATTTCTCATAAATCGCCGTTTTGCACGAAAGAAACATAAATTTGTCAGTTTGAATAGTTCAAAACAGCGTTTTTGTAAGTTTTTGCAAGTTTAAAACAGCTATTTTTTCGTCATTTCTCATAAATCGCCGTTTCGCACGAAAGAAACATGAATTTATCAGTTTGAATAGTTGAAAACAGCGTTTTTCTATGTTTTTGCAAGTTCAAAACAGCAATTTTATCGTCATTTCTCATAAATCGCCGTTTCGCACGAAAGGAACATAAATTTGTCAGTTTGAATAGTTCAAAACAGCGTTTTTGTAAGTTTTTGCAAGTTTAAAACAGCTATTTTTTCGTCATTTCTCATAAATCGCCGTTTCGCACGAAAGAAACATAAATTTGTCAGTTTGAATAGTTTAAAACAGCGTTTTTCTATGTTTTTGCAAGTTTAAAACAGCAATTTTATCGTCATTTCTCATAAATCGCCGTTTCGCACGAAAGAAACGTGAATTTATCAGTTTGAACAGTTCAAAACAGCGTTTTTCTATGTTTTTGCAAGTTTAAAACAGCAATTGTATCGTCATTTCTCATAAATCGCCGTTTCGCACGAAAGAAACATGAATTTATTAGTTTGAATAGTTGAAAACAGCGGTTTTCTATGTTTTTGCAAGTTTAAAACAGCAGTTTTATCGTGATTTCACAAAAATCCACCGTTTCGAACGAAAGAAACCTGAATGTATTAGTTTGAATAGTTAAAAACAGCGTTTTTCTATGTTTTTGCAAGTTTAAAACAGCAATTTTATCGTCATTTCTCATAAATCGCCGTTTCGCACGAAAGGAACATGAATTTGTCAGTTTGAATAGTTCAAAACAGCGTTTTTCTATGTTTTTGCAAGTTTAAAACACCAATTTTATCGTCATTTCTCATAAATCGCCGTTTCACACGAAAGAAACATGAATTTGTCAGTTTGAATAGTTCAAAACAGCGTTTTGCTATGTTTTTGCAAGTTTCAAACAGCAATTTTATCTTCATTTCTCATAAATCGCCGTTTCGCACGAAAGAAACATGAATTTATCAGTTTGAATAGTTGAAAACAGCGTTTATCTATGTTTTTGCAAGTTTAAAACAGCAATTTTATCGTCATTTCTCATAAATCGCCGTTTCGCACGAAAGAAACATGAATTTGTCAGTTTGAATAGTTCAAAACAGCGTTTTTCTATGTTTTTGCAAGTTTAAAACAGCAATTTTATCGTCATTTCTCATAAATCGCCGTTTTGCACGAAAGAAACCTGAATTTATCAGTTTGAATAGTTAAAAACAGAGTTTTTCTATGTTTTTTTCAAGTTTAAAACAGCAATTTTATCGTCATTTCTCATAAATCGCCGTTTTGCACGAAAGAAACATAAATTTGTCAGTTTGAATAGTTCAAAACAGCGTTTTTGTAAGTTTTTGCAAGTTTAAAACAGCTATTTTTTCGTCATTTCTCATAAATCGCCGTTTCGCACGAAAGAAACATGAATTTATCGGTTTGAATAGTTGAAAACAGCGTTTTTCTATGTTTTTGCAAGTTTAAAACAGCAGTTTTATCGTGATTTCACAAAAATCCACCGTTTCGAACGAAAAAAACCTGAAATTATAGTTTGAATAGTTAAAAACAGCGTTTTTCTATGTTTTTGCAAGTTTAAAACACCAATTTTATCGCCATTTCTCATAAATCGCCGTTTCGCACGAAAGAAACATGAATTTGTCAGTTTAAATAGTTCAAAACAGCGTTTTTCTATGTTTGTGCAAGTTTAAAACAGCAATTGTATCGTCATTTCTCATAAATCGCCGTTTCGCACGAAAGAAACATGAATTTATCAGTTTGAATAGTTCAAAACAGCGTTTTTCTATGTTTTTGCAAGTTTCAAACAGCAATTTTATCGTCATTTCTCATAAATCGCCGTTTCGCACAAAAGAAACATGAATTTGTCAGTTTGAATAGTTCAAAACAGCGTTTTATATGTTTTTGCAAGTTTAAAACAGCAATTTTATCGTCATTTTACATAAATCGCCGTTTCGCACAAAAGAAACATGAATTTGTCAGTTTGAATAGTTCAAAACAGAGTTTTTCTATGTTTTTGCAAGTTTAAAACAGCAATTGTATCGTCATTTATTATAAATCGCCGTTTCGCACGAAAGAAACATGAATTTGTCTGTTTGATTAGTTCAAAACAGCGTTTTTCTATGTTTTTGCAAGTTTAAAACAGCAATTTTATCGTCATTTCTCATAAATCGCCGTTTCGCACGAAAGAAACATAAATTTGTCAGTTTGAATAGTTCAAAACAGCGTTTTTCTATGTTTTTGCAAGTTTAAAACAGCAATTTTATCGTCATTTCTCATAAATCGCCGTTTCGCACGAAAGAAACGTGAATTTATCAGTTTGAACAGTTCAAAACAGCGTTTTTCTATGTTTTTGCAAGTTTAAAACAGCAATTGTATCGTCATTTCTCATAAATCGCCGTTTCGCACGAAAGAAACATGAATTTATTAGTTTGAATAGTTGAAAACAGCGGTTTTCTATGTTTTTGCAAGTTTAAAACAGCAGTTTTATCGTGATTTCACAAAAATCCACCGTTTCGAACGAAAGAAACCTGAATGTATTAGTTTGAATAGTTAAAAACAGCGTTTTTCTATGTTTTTGCAAGTTTAAAACAGCAATTTTATCGTCATTTCTCATAAATCGCCGTTTCGCACGAAAGAAACATGAATTTGTCAGTTTGAATAGTTCAAAACAGCGTTTTTCTATGTTTTTGCAAGTTTAAAACACCAATTTTATCGTCATTTCTCATAAATCGCCGTTTCACACGAAAGAAACATGAATTTGTCAGTTTGAATAGTTCAAAACAGCGTTTTTCTATGTTTTTGCAAGTTTAAAACAGCAATTTTATCTTCATTTCTCATAAATCGCCGTTTCGCACGAAAGAAACATGAATTTATCAGTTTGAATAGTTGAAAACAGCGTTTATCTATGTTTTTGCAAGTTTAAAACAGCAATTTTATCGTCATTTCTCATAAATCGCTGTTTCGCACGAAAGAAACATGAATTTGTCAGTTTGAATAGTTCAAAACGGCGTTTTTCTATGTTTTTGCAAGTTTAAAACAGCAATTTTATCGTCATTTCTCATAAATCGCCGTTTCGCACGAAAGAAACCTGAATTTATCAGTTTGAATAGTTAAAAACAGAGTTTTTCTATGTTTTTTTCAAGTTTAAAACAGCAATTTTATCGTCATTTCTCATAAATCGCCGTTTTGCACGAAAGAAACATAAATTTGTCAGTTTGAATAGTTCAAAACAGCGTTTTTGTAAGTTTTTGCAAGTTTAAAACAGCTATTTTTTCGTCATTTCTCATAAATCGCCGTTTCGCACGAAAGAAACATGAATTTATCAGTTTGAATAGTTGAAAACAGCGTTTTTCTATGTTTTTGCAAGTTTAAAACAGCAGTTTTATCGTGATTTCACAAAAATCCACCGTTTCGAACGAAAAAAACCTGAAATTATAGTTTGAATAGTTAAAAACAGCGTTTTTCTATGTTTTTGCAAGTTTAAAACACCAATTTTATCGCCATTTCTCATAAATCGCCGTTTCGCACGAAAGAAACATGAATTTGTCAGTTTAAATAGTTCAAAACAGCGTTTTTCTATGTTTGTGCAAGTTTAAAACAGCAATTGTATCGTCATTTCTCATAAATCGCCGTTTCGCACGAAAGAAACATGAATTTATCAGTTTGAATAGTTCAAAACAGCGTTTTTCTATGTTTTTGCAAGTTTCAAACAGCAATTTTATCGTCATTTCTCATAAATCGCCGTTTCGCACAAAAGAAACATGAATTTGTCAGTTTGAATAGTTCAAAACAGCGTTTTCTATGTTTTTGCAAGTTTAAAACAGCAATTTTATCGTCATTTTACATAAATCGCCGTTTCGCACAAAAGAAACATGAATTTGTCAGTTTGAATAGTTCAAAACAGCGTTTTTCTATGTTTTTGCAAGTTTAAAACAGCAATTGTATCGTCATTTATTATAAATCGCCGTTTCGCACGAAAGAAACATGAATTTGTCGGTTTGAATAGTTCAAAACAGCGTTTTTCTATGTTTTTGCAAGTTTAAAACAGCAATTTTATCGTCATTTCTCATAAATCGCCGTTTCGCACGAAAGAAACATAAATTTGTCAGTTTGAATAGTTCAAAACAGCGTTTTTCTATGTTTTTGCAAGTTTAAAACAGCAATCTTATCGTCATTTCTCATAAATCGCCGTTTCGCACGAAACAAACATGAATTTATCAGTTTGAATAGTTCAAAACAGCGTTTTTCTATGTTTTTGCAAGTTTAAAACAGCAATTTTATCGTCATTTCTCATAAATCGCCGTTTCGCACGAAAGAAACGTGAATTTATCAGTTTGAACAGTTCAAAACAGCGTTTTTCTATGTTTTTGCAAGTTTAAAACAGCAATTGTATCGTCATTTCTCATAAATCGCCGTTTCGCACGAAAGAAACATGAATTTATTAGTTTGAATAGTTGAAAACAGCGGTTTTCTATGTTTTTGCAAGTTTAAAACAGCAGTTTTATCGTGATTTCACAAAAATCCACCGTTTCGAACGAAAGAAACCTGAATGTATTAGTTTGAATAGTTAAAAACAGCGTTTTTCTATGTTTTTGCAAGTTTAAAACAGCAATTTTATCGTCATTTCTCATAAATCGCCGTTTCGCACGAAAGGAACATGAATTTGTCAGTTTGAATAGTTCAAAACAGCGTTTTTCTATGTTTTTGCAAGGTTAAAACACCAATTTTATCGTCATTTCTCATAAATCGCCGTTTCACACGAAAGAAACATGAATTTGTCAGTTCGAATAGTTCAAAACAGCGTTTTTCTATGTTTTTGCAAGTTTAAAACAGCAATTTTATCGTCATTTCTCATAAATCGCCGTTTCGCACGAAAGAAACATGAATTTGTCAGTTTGAATAGTTCAAAACAGCGTTTTTCTATGTTTTTGCAAGTTTAAAACAGCAATTTTATCGTCATTTCTCATAAATCGCCGTTTCGCACGAAAGAAACATAAATTTGTCAGTTTGAATAGTTCAAAACAGCGTTTTTGTATGTTTTTGCAAGTTTAAAACAGCTATTTTTTCGTCATTTCTCATAAATCGCCGTTTCGCACGAAAGAAACATGAATTTATCAGTTTGAATAGTTGAAAACAGCGTTTTTCTATGTTTTTGCAAGTTTAAAACAGCAGTTTTATCGTGATTTCACAAAAATCCACCGTTTCGAACGAAAAAAACCTGAAATTATAGTTTGAATAGTTAAAAACAGCGTTTTTCTATGTTTTTGCAAGTTTAAAACACCAATTTTATCGCCATTTCTCATAAATCGCCGTTTCGCACGAAAGAAACATGAATTTGTCAGTTTAAATAGTACAAAACAGCGTTTTTCTATGTTTGTGCAAGTTTAAAACAGCAATTGTATCGTCATTTCTCATAAATCGCCGTTTCGCACAAAAGAAACATGAATTTGTCAGTTTGAATAGTTCAAAACAGCGTTTTTCTATGTTTTTGCTAGTTTAAAACAGCAATTTTATCGTCATTTCTCATAAAACGCCGTTTCACACGAAAAAAACATGAATTTGTCAGTTTGAATAGTTCAAAACAACGTTTTCTATGTTTTTGCAAATTTAAAACAGCAGTTTTAGCGTGATTTTACAAAAAACCACCGTTTCGAACGAAAGAAACATGAATTTATCAGTTTATATAGTTGAAAACAGCGTTTTTCTATGTTTTTGCAAGTTTAAAACAGCAATTTTATCGTCATTTCTCATAAATCGCCGTTTCAGACGGAAGAAACATGAATTTGTCAGTTTGAATAGTTCAAAACATCGTTTTTCTATGTTTTTGCAAGTTTAAAACAGCAATTTTATCGTCATTTTTCATAAATCGCCGTTGCGCACGAAAGAAACATGAATTTATCAGTTTGAATAGTTAAAAACAGCGTTTTTCTATGTTTTTGCAAGTTTAAAACAGCAATTTTATGGTCATTTCTCATAAATCGCCGTTTCGCACGAAAGAAACATTAATTTATCAGTTTGAATAGTTGAAAACAGCGTTTTTCTATGTTTTTGCAAGTTTAAAACAGCAATTTTATCGTCATTTCTCATAAATCGCCGTTTCAGATGGAAGAAACATGAATTTGTCAGTTTGAATAGTTCAAAACATCGTTTTTCTATGTTTTTGCAAGTTTAAAACAGCAATTTTATCGTCATTTTTCATAAATCGCCGTTTCGCACGAAAGAAACATGAATTTATCAGTTTGAATAGTTAAAAACAGCGTTTTTCTATGTTTTTGCAAGTTTAAAACAGCAATTTTATGGTCATTTCTCATAAATCGCCGTTTCGCACGAAAGAAACATTAATTTATCAGTTTGAATAGTTGAAAACAGCGTTTTTCTATGTTTTTGCAAGTTTAAAACAGCAATTTTATCGTCATTTCTCATAAATCGCCGTTTCGCACGAAAGAAACATGATATTGTCAGTTTAGATAGTACAAAACAGCGTTTTCTATGTTTTTGCAACATGAATTTATCAGTTTGAGTAGTTGAAAATAGAGTTTTTCTATGTTTTTGCAAGTTTAAAACAGCAATTTTATCGTCATTTCTCATAAATAGCCGTTTCGCACGGAAGAAACATGAATTTGTCAGTTTAAATAGTTGAAAACAGCGTTTTTCTATGTTTTTGCAAGTTTAAAACAGCAATTTTATCGTGATTTCACAAAAATCCACCGATTCGAACGTAAGAAACATAAATTTGTCAGTTTGAATAGTTCAAAACAGCGTTTTTCTATGTTTTTGCAAGTTTAAAACAGTAATTTTATCGTCATTTCTCATAAATCGCCGTTTCGCACAAAAGAAACATGAATTTGTCAGTTTGAATAGTTCAAAACAGCGTTTTTCAATGTTTTTGCAAGTTTAAAACAGCAATTTTATCGTCATTTCTCATAAATCGCCGTTTCGCACGAAAGAAACATGAATTTGTCAGTTTGAATAGTTCAAAACAGAGTTTAACTATGTTTTTGCAAGTTTAAAACAGCAATTGTATCGTCATTTATCATAAATCGCCGTTTCACACGAAAGAAACATGAATTTGTCAGTTTGAATAGTTCAAAACAGCGTTTTTCTATGTTTTTGCAAGTTTAAAACAGCAATTTTATCGTCATTTCTCATAAATTGCCGTTTCGCACGAAAGAAACATGAATTTGTCAGTTTGAATAGTTTAAAACAGCGCTTTTCTATATTTTTGCAAGTTTAAAACAGCAATTTTATCGTCATTTCTCATAAATCGCCGTTTCGCACAAAAGAAACATGAATTTGTCAGTTTGAATAGTTCAAAACAGCGTTTTCTAAGTTTTTGCAAGTTTAAAACAGCAATTTTATCGTCATTTTACATAAATCGCCGTTTCGCACAAAAGAAACATGAATTTGTCAGATTGAATAGTTCAAAACAGCGTTTTTCTATGTTTTTGCAAGTTTAAAACAGCAATTGTAACGTCATTTCTTATAAATCGCCGTTTCGCACGAAAAATACATGAATTTGTCTGTTTGAATAGTTCAAAACAGCGTTTTTTCTATGTTTTTGCAAGTTTAAAACAGCAATTTTATCGTCATTTCTCATAAATCGCCGTTTCGCACGAAAGAAACATGAATTTATCAGTTTGAATAGTTCAAAACAGCGTTTTTCTATGTTTTTGCAAGTTTAAAACAGCAATTTTATCGTCATTTCTCATAGATCGCCGTTTCGCACGAAAGAAACATGAATTTATCAGTTTGAATAGTTCAAAACAGCGTTTTTCTATGTTTTTGCAAGTTTAAAACAGCAATTTTATCATCATTTCTCATAAATCGCCGTTTCGCACGAAAGAAACATGAATTTATCAGTTTGAATAGTTGAAAACAGCGGTTTTCTATGTTTTTGCAAGTTTAAAACAGCAGTTTTATCGTGATTTCTCATAAATCGCCGTTTCGCACGAAAGAAACGTGAATTTATCAGTTTGAATAGTTCAAAACAGCGTTTTTCTATGTTTTTGCAAGTTTAAAACAGCAATTGTATCGTCATTTCTCATAAATCGCCGTTTCGCACGAAAGAAACATGAATTTATTAGATTAAATAGTTGAAAACAGCGGTTTCTATGTTTTTGCAAGTTTAAAACAGCAGTTTTATCGTGATTTCACAAAAATCCACCGTTTCGAACGAAAGAAACCTGAATGTATTAGTTTGAATAGTTAAAAACAGCGTTTTTCTATGTTTTTGCAAGTTTAAAACAGCAATTTTATCGTCATTTCTCATAAATCGCCGTTTCGCACGAAAGAAACATGAATTTATCAGTTTGAATAGTTGAAAACAGCGGTTTTCTATGTTTTTGCAAGTTTAAAACAGCAGTTTTATCGTGATTTCTCATAAATCGCCGTTTCGCACGAAAGAAACGTGAATTTATCAGTTTGAATAGTTCAAAACAGCGTTTTTCTATGTTTTTGCAAGTTTAAAACAGCAATTGTATCGTCATTTCTCATAAATCGCCGTTTCGCACGAAAGAAACATGAATTTATTAGATTAAATAGTTGAAAACAGCGGTTTTCTATGTTTTTGCAAGTTTAAAACAGCAGTTTTATCGTGATTTCACAAAAATCCACCGTTTCGAACGAAAGAAACCTGAATGTATTAGTTTGAATAGTTAAAAACAGCGTTTTTCTATGTTTTTGCAAGTTTAAAACAGCAATTTTATGGTCATTTCTCATAAATCGCCGTTTCGCACGAAAGAAACATTAATTTATCAGTTTGAATAGTTGAAAACAGCGTTTTTCTATGTTTTTGCAAGTTTAAAACAGCAATTTTATCGTCATTTCTCATAAGTCGCCGTTTCAGATGGAAGAAACATGAATTTGTCAGTTTGAATAGTTCAAAACATCGTTTTTCTATGTTTTTGCAAGTTTAAAACAGCAATTTTATCGTCATTTTTCATAAATCGCCGTTTCGCACGAAAGAAACATGAATTTATCAGTTTGAATAGTTAAAAACAGCGTTTTTCTATGTTTTTGCAAGTTTAAAACAGCAATTTTATGGTCATTTCTCATAAATCGCCGTTTCGCACGAAAGAAACATTAATTTATCAGTTTGAATAGTTGAAAACAGCGTTTTTCTATGTTTTTGCAAGTTTAAAACAGCAATTTTATCGTCATTTCTCATAAATCGCCGTTTCGCACGAAAGAAACATGATATTGTCAGTTTAGATAGTACAAAACAGCGTTTTCTATGTTTTTGCAACATGAATTTATCAGTTTGAGTAGTTGAAAATAGAGTTTTTCTATGTTTTTGCAAGTTTAAAACAGCAATTTTATCGTCATTTCTCATAAATAGCCGTTTCGCACGGAAGAAACATGAATTTGTCAGTTTAAATAGTTGAAAACAGCGTTTTTCTATGTTTTTGCAAGTTTAAAACAGCAATTTTATCGTGATTTCACAAAAATCCACCGATTCGAACGTAAGAAACATAAATTTGTCAGTTTGAATAGTTCAAAACAGCGTTTTTCTATGTTTTTGCAAGTTTAAAACAGTAATTTTATCGTCATTTCTCATAAATCGCCGTTTCGCACAAAAGAAACATGAATTTGTCAGTTTGAATAGTTCAAAACAGCGTTTTTCAATGTTTTTGCAAGTTTAAAACAGCAATTTTATCGTCATTTCTCATAAATCGCCGTTTCGCACGAAAGAAACATGAATTTGTCAGTTTGAATAGTTCAAAACAGAGTTTAACTATGTTTTTGCAAGT
>CAWWDY010000304.1:0-77162 GCA_963942605.1 Poecilus cupreus
AGTTTAAATACTTAAAAACAGCATTTTGTATGTTTTGCAAGCTGAAAACAGCTATTTTATCTTGATTTTGCAAACATAAGCCATTACACACGACATATACATGAATATGACAGTTTAAATACTTAAAAACGGTGTTTTGTATGCTTTTGCATGCATAAGACAGCATTTTTATCTTGCTTTCACCAACATAAGCTATTATACACGACATAAACATGAATATGACAGTTTAAATACTTGAAAACGGTATTTTGTATGCTTTTGCATGCTTAAAACAGCATTTTATCTTGCTTTCACCAACATTAGCTATTATACACGACAGAAACATGAATATGACAGTTTAAATACTTGAAAACAGCATTTTGTATATTTTTGCAAGCTGAAAACAGGTATTTTATCTTGATTTTGCAAACATAAGCCATTACACACGACATATATATGAATATGACAGTTAAAATACTTGAAAACGGTGTTTTGTAAGCTTTTGCATGCTTAAAACAGCATTTTTATCTTGCTTTCACCAACATTAGCTACTATGCACGACAGAAATATGAATATGACAATTTAAATACTTGAAAACAGCATTTTGTATGTTTTGCAAGCTGAAAACAGCTATTTTATCTTGATTTTGCAAACATAAGCCATTACACACGACATATACATGAATATGACTGTTTAAATACTTGCAAACGGAGTTTTGTATGCTTTTGCATGCTTAAAATAGCATTTTTATCTTGCTTTCACCAACATTAGCTATTATACACGACAGAAACATGAATATGACAGTTTAAATACTTTAAAACAGCATTTTGTATGTTTTTGCAAGCTGAAAACAGCTATTTTATCTTGATTTTGCAAACATAAGCCATTACACACGACAAATACATGAACATGACAGTTTAAATACTTGAAAACGGTGTTTTGTATGCTTTTGCATGCTTAAAACAGCATTTTTATCTTGCTTTCACCAACATTAGCTATTATACACGACAGAAACATGAATATGACAGTTTAAATACTTGAAAACGGTGTTTTGTATGCTTTTGTATGCTTAAAACAGCATTTTTATCTTGCTTTCACCAGCATTAGCTATTATACACGACAGAAACATGAATATGACAGTTTAAACACTTGAAAACAGCATTTTGTATGTTTTTGCAAGCTAAAATATCTATTTTATCTTGATTTTGCAAACATAAGCCATTACACACGACATATACACGAATATGACAGTTTAAATACTTGAAAACGGTGTTTTGTATGCTTTTGCATGCTTAAAACAGCATTTTTATCTTGCTTTCGCCAACATTAGCTTTTATACACGACAGAAACATGAATATGCCAATTTAAATAATTGAAAACAGCATTTTGTATGTTTTTTCAAGCTGAAAACAGCTATTATATCTTGATTTTGCAAACATAAGCCATTACACACGACATATACATGAATATGACAGTTTAAATACTTGTAAACGGTGTTTTGTATGCTTTTGCATGCTTAAAACAGCATTTTTTATCTTGCTTTCACCAACATTAGCTATTATACACGACAGAAACATGAATATGACAGTTTAAATACTTGAAAACAGCATTTTGTATGTTTTTGCAAGCTGAAAACAGCTATTTTATCTTGCTTTTGCAAACATAAGCCATTACACACGACATATACATGAATATGACAGTTTAAATACTTAAAAACGGTGTTTGTATGCTTTTGCATGCATAAGACAGCATTTTTATCTTGCTTTCACCAACATTAGCTATTATACACGACAGAAACATGAATATGACAGTTTAAATACTTGAAAACGGTGTTTTGTATGCTTTTGTATGCTTAAAACAGCATTTTTATCTTGCTTTCACCAGCATTAGCTATTATACACGACAGAAACATGAATATGACAGTTTAAACACTTGAAAACAGCATTTTGTATGTTTTTGCAAGCTAAAACATCTATTTTATCTTGATTTTGCAAACATAAGCCATTACACACGACATATACACGAATATGACAGTTTAAATACTTGAAAACGGTGTTTTGTATGCTTTTGCATGCTTAAAACAGCATTTTTATCTTGCTTTCGCCAACATTAGCTTTTATACACGACAGAAACATGAATATGCCAATTTAAATAATTGAAAACAGCATTTTGTATGTTTTTCAAGCTGAAAACAGCTATTATATCTTGATTTTGCAAACATAAGCCATTACACACGACATATACATGAATATGACAGTTTAAATACTTGAAAACGGTGTTTTGTATGCTTTTGCATGCTTGAAACAGCATTTTTGTCATGCTTTCACCAACATTAGCTATTATACACGACAGAAACATGAATATGACAGTTTAAATACTTGAAAACGTTGTTTTGTATGCTTTTGCATGCTTAAAACAGCATTTTTATGTTGATTTTGCAAACATAAGCCATTACACACGACATATACATGAATATGACAGTTTAAATACTTGTAAACGGTGTTTTGTATGCTTTTGCATGCTTAAAACAGCATTTTTATCTTGCTTTCACCAACATTAGCTATTATACACGACAGAAACATGAATATGACAGTTTAAATACTTGAAAACAGCATTTTGTATGTTTTTGCAAGCTGAAAACAGCTATTTTATCTTGATTTTGCAAACATAAGCCATTACACACGACATATACATGAATATGACAGTTTAAATACTTAAAAACGGTGTTTTGTATGCTTTTGCATGCATAAGACAGCATTTTTATCTTGCTTTCACCAACATTAGCTATTATACACGACATAAACATGAATATGACAGTTTAAATACTTGAAAACGGTATTTTGTATGCTTTTGCATGCTTAAAACAGCATTTTATCTTGCTTTCACCAACATTAGCTATTATACACGACAGAAACATGAATATGACAGTTTAAATACTTGAAAACAGCATTTTGTATATTTTTGCAAGCTGAAAACAGGTATTTTATCTTGATTTTGCAAACATAAGCCATTACACACGGCATATACATGAATATGACAGTTAAAATACTTGAAAACGGTGTTTTGTAAGCTTTTGCATGCTTAAAACAGCATTTTTATCTTGCTTTCACCAACATTAGCTACTATGCACGACAGAAACATGAATATGACAATTTAAATACTTGAAAACAGCATTTTGTATGTTTTGCAAGCTGAAAACAGCTATTTTATCTTGATTTTGCAAACATAAGCCATTACACACGACATATACATGAATATGACAGTTTAAATACTTGCAAACGGTGTTTTGTATGCTTTTGCATGCTTAAAATAGCATTTTTATCTTGCTTTCACCAACATTAGCTATTATACACGACAGAAACATGAATATGACAGTTTAAATACTTTAAAACAGCATTTTGTATGTTTTTGCAAGCTGAAAACAGCTATTTTATCTTGATTTTGCAAACATAAGCCATTACACACGACAAATACATGAACATGACAGTTTAAATACTTGAAAACGGTGTTTTGTATGCTTTTGCATGCTTAAAACAGCATTTTTATCTTGCTTTCACCAACATTAGCTATTATACACGACAGAAACATGAATATGACAGTTTAAATACTTGAAAACGGTGTTTTGTATGCTTTTGTATGCTTAAAGCAGCATTTTTATCTTGCTTTCACCAGCATTAGCTATTATACACGACAGAAACATGAATATGACAGTTTAAACACTTGAAAACAGCATTTTGTATGTTTTTGCAAGCTAAAACATCTATTTTATCTTGATTTTGCAAACATAAGCCATTACACACGACATATACACGAATATGACAGTTTTAAATACTTGAAAACGGTGTTTTGTATGCTTTTGCATGCTTAAAACAGCATTTTTATCTTGCTTTCGCCAACATTAGCTTTTATACACGACAGAAACATGAATATGCCAATTTAAATAATTGAAAACAGCATTTTGTATGTTTTTTCAAGCTGAAAACAGCTATTATATCTTGATTTTGCAAACATAAGCCATTACACACGACATATACATGAATATGACAGTTTAAATACTTGAAAACGGTGTTTTGTATGCTTTTGCATGCTTGAAACAGCATTTTTGTCATGCTTTCACCAACATTAGCTATTATACACGACAGAAACATGAATATGACAGTTTAAATACTTGAAAACGTTGTTTTGTATGCTTTTGCATGCTTAAAACAGCATTTTTATGTTGATTTTGCAAACATAAGCCATTACACACGACATATACATGAATATGACAGTTTAAATACTTGTAAACGGTGTTTTGTATGCTTTTGCATGCTTAAAACAGCATTTTTATCTTGCTTTCACCAACATTAGCTATTATACACGACAGAAACATGAATATGACAGTTTAAATACTTGAAAACAGCATTTTGTATGTTTTTGCAAGCTGAAAACAGCTATTTTATCTTGATTTTGCAAACATAAGCCATTACACACGACATATACATGAATATGACAGTTTAAATACTTAAAAACGGTGTTTTGTATGCTTTTGCATGCATAAGACAGCATTTTTATCTTGCTTTCACCAACATTATCTATTATACACGACATAAACATGAATATGACAGTTTAAATACTTGAAAACGGTATTTTGTATGCTTTTGCATGCTTAAAACAGCATTTTATCTTGCTTTCACCAACATTAGCTATTATACACGACAGAAACATGAATATGACAGTTTAAATACTTGAAAACAGCATTTTGTATATTTTTGCAAGCTGAAAACAGGTATTTTATCTTGATTTTGCAAACATAAGCCATTACACACGACATATACATGAATATGACAGTTAAAATACTTGAAAACGGTGTTTTGTAAGCTTTTGCATGCTTAAAACAGCATTTTTATCTTGCTTTCACCAACATTAGCTACTATGCACGACAGAAACATGAATATGACAATTTAAATACTTGAAAACAGCATTTTGTATGTTTTGCAAGCTGAAAACAGCTATTTTATCTTGATTTTGCAAACATAAGCCATTACACACGACATATACATGAATATGACAGTTTAAATACTTGCAAACGGTGTTTTGTATGCTTTTGCATGCTTAAAATAGCATTTTTATCTTGCTTTCACCAACATTAGCTATTATACACGACAGAAACATGAATATGACAGTTTAAATACTTTAAAACAGCATTTTGTATGTTTTTGCAAGCTGAAAACAGCTATTTTATCTTGATTTTGCAAACATAAGCCATTACACACGACAAATACATGAACATGACAGTTTAAATACTTGAAAACGGTGTTTTGTATGCTTTTGCATGCTTAAAACAGCATTTTTATCTTGCTTTCACCAACATTAGCTATTATACACGACAGAAACATGAATATGACAGTTTAAATACTTGAAACGGTGTTTTGTATGCTTTTGTATGCTTAAAGCAGCATTTTTATCTTGCTTTCACCAGCATTAGCTATTATACACGACAGAAACATGAATATGACAGTTTAAACACTTGAAAAACAGCATTTTGTATGTTTTTGCAAGCTAAAACATCTATTTTATCTTGATTTTGCAAACATAAGCCATTACACACGACATATACACGAATAAGACAGTTTAAATACTTGAAAACGGTGTTTTGTATGCTTTTGCATGCTTAAAACAGCATTTTTATCTTGCTTTCGCCAACATTAGCTTTTATACACGACAGAAACATGAATATGCCAATTTAAATAATTGAAAACAGCATTTTGTATGTTTTTTCAAGCTGAAAACAGCTATTATATCTTGATTTTGCAAACATAAGCCATTACACACGACATATACATGAATATGACAGTTTAAATACTTGAAAACGGTGTTTTGTATGCTTTTGCATGCTTGAAACAGCATTTTTGTCATGCTTTCACCAACATTAGCTATTATACACGACAGAAACATGAATATGACAGTTTAAATACTTGAAAACGTTGTTTTGTATGCTTTTGCATGCTTAAAACAGCATTTTTATGTTGATTTTGCAAACATAAGCCATTACACACGACATAATATGTATATTATACATGAATATGACAGTTTAAATACTTGTAAACGGTGTTTTGTATGCTTTTGCATGCTTAAAACAGCATTTTTGTGTTGCTTTCACCAACATTAGCTATTATACACGACAGAAACATGAATATGACAGTTTAAATACTTGAAAACAGCATTTTGTATGTTTTTGCAAGCTGAAAACAGCTATTTTATCTTGATTTTGCAAACATAAGCCATTACACACGACATATACATGAATATGACAGATTAAATACTTAAAAACGGTGTTTAGTATGCTTTTGCATGCTTAAAACAGCATTTTATCTTGCTTTCACCAACATTAGTTATTATACACGACAGAAACATGAATATGACAGTTTAAATACTTGAAAACAGCATTTTGTATGTTTTTGCAAGCTGAAAACAGCTATTTTATCTTGATTTTGCAAACATAAGCCATTACACACGACATATACATGAATATGACAGTTTAAATACTTGAAAACGGTGTTTTGTATGCTTTTGCATGCTTAAAACAGCATTTTTATCTTGCTTTCACCAACATTAGCTATTATACACGACAGAAACATGAATATGACAGTTTAAATACTTGAAAACAGCATTTTGTATATTTATGCAAGCTGAAAACAGGTATTTTATCTTGATTTTGCAAACATAAGCCATTACACATGACATATACATGAATATGACAGTTAAAATACTTGAAAACGGTGTTTTGTAAGCTTTTGCATGCTTAAAACAGCATTTTTATCTTGCTTTCACCAACATTAGCTACTATGCACGACAGAAACATGAATATGACAATTTAAATACTTGAAAACAGCATTTTGTATGTTTTGCAAGCTGAAAACAGCTATTTTATCTTGATTTTGCAAACATAAGCCATTACACACGACATATACATGAATATGACAGTTTAAATACTTGCAAACGGTGTTTTGTATGCTTTTGCATGCTTAAAATAGCATTTTTATCTTGCTTTCACCAACATTAGCTATTATACACGACAGAAACATGAATATGACAGTTTAAATACTTTAAAACAGCATTTTGTATGTTTTTGCAAGCTGAAAACAGCTATTTTATCTTGATTTTGCAAACATAAGCCATTACACACGACAAATACATGAACATGACAGTTTAAAATACTTGAAAACGGTGTTTTGTATGCTTTTGCATGCTTAAAACAGCATTTTTATCTTGCTTTCACCAACATTAGCTATTATACACGACAGAAACATGAATATGACAGTTTAAATACTTGAAAACGGTGTTTTGTATGCTTTTGTATGCTTAAAGCAGCATTTTTATCTTGCTTTCACCAGCATTAGCTATTATACACGACAGAAACATGAATATGACAGTTTAAACACTTGAAAACAGCATTTTGTATGTTTTTGCAAGCTAAAACATCTATTTTATCTTGATTTTGCAAACATAAGCCATTACACACGACATATACACGAATAAGACAGTTTAAATACTTGAAAACGGTGTTTTGTATGCTTTTGCATGCTTAAAACAGCATTTTTATCTTGCTTTCGCCAACATTAGCTTTTATACACGACAGAAACATGAATATGCCAATTTAAATAATTGAAAACAGCATTTTGTATGTTTTTTCAAGCTGAAAACAGCTATTATATCTTGATTTTGCAAACATAAGCCATTACACACGACATATACATGAATATGACAGTTTAAATACTTGAAAACGGTGTTTTGTATGCTTTTGCATGCTTGAAACAGCATTTTTGTCATGCTTTCACCAACATTAGCTATTATACACTACAGAAACATGAATATGACAGTTTAAATACTTGAAAACGTTGTTTTGTATGCTTTTGCATGCTTAAAACAGCATTTTTATGTTGATTTTGCAAACATAAGCCATTACACACGACATAATATGTATATTATACATGAATATGACAGTTTAAATACTTGTAAACGGTGTTTTGTATGCTTTTGCATGCTTAAAACAGCATTTTTGTGTTGCTTTCACCAACATTAGCTATTATACACGACAGAAACATGAATATGACAGTTTAAATACTTGAAAACAGCATTTTGTATGTTTTTGCAAGCTGAAAACAGCTATTTTATCTTGATTTTGCAAACATAAGCCATTACACACGACATATACATGAATATGACAGATTAAATACTTAAAAACGGTGTTTAGTATGCTTTTGCATGCTTAAAACAGCATTTTATCTTGCTTTCACCAACATTAGTTATTATACACGACAGAAACATGAATATGACAGTTTAAATACTTGAAAACAGCATTTTGTATGTTTTTGCAAGCTGAAAACAGCTATTTTATCTTGATTTTGCAAACATAAGCCATTACACACGACATATACATGAATATGACAGTTTAAATACTTGAAAACGGTGTTTTGTATGCTTTTGCATGCTTAAAACAGCATTTTTATCTTGCTTTCACCAACATTAGCTATTATACAAGACAGAAACATGAATATGACAGTTTAAATACTTGAAAACGTTGTTTTGTATGCTTTTGCATGCTTAAACAGCATTTTTATCTTGCTTTCACCAACATTACCTATTATACACGACAGAAACATGATTATGACAGTTTAAATACTTGAAAACAGCATTTTGTATGTTTTTGCAAGCTGAAAACAGCTTTTTATCTTGATTCTGCAAACACAAGCCATTACACACGACATATCCATGAATATGACAGTTTAAATACTCAAAAACGGTGTTTTGTGTGCTTTTGCATGCTTAAAACAGCATTTTTATCTTGCTTTCACAAACATTAGCTATTATACACGACAGAAACATGAATATGACAGTTTAAATACTTGAAAACGTTGTTTTGTATGCTTTTGCATGCTTAAAACAGCATTTTATCTTGCTTTCACCAACATTAGCTATTATACACGACATATACATGAATATGACAGTTTAAATACTTGAAAACAGCATTTTGTATGTTTTTGCAAGCTGAAAACAGCTATTTTATCTTGATTTTGCAAACATAAGCCATTACACACGACATATACATGAATATGACAGTTTAAATACTTGAAAACGGTGTTTTGTATGCTTTTGCATGCATAAAACAGCATTTTTATCTTGCTTTCACCAACATTAGCTATTATACACGACATATACATGAATATGACAGTTTAAATACTTGAAAACGGTATTTTGTAAGCTTTTGCATGCTTAAAACAGCATTTTATCTTGCTTTCACCAACATTAGCTATTATACACGACAGAAACATGAATATGATAGTTTAAATACTTGAAAACAGCATTTTGTATGTTTTTGCAAGCTGAAAACAGTTTTTTTCTTGATTCTGCAAACACAAGCCATTAGACACGACATATACATGAATATGACAGTTTAAATACTCAAAAACGGTGGTTTGTGTGCTTTTGCATGCTTAAAACAGCATTTTTATCTTGCTTTCACCAACATTAGCTATTATACACGACAGAAATTTGAATATGACAGTTTAAATACTTGAAAACAGCATTTTGAATGTTTTTGCTAGCTGAAAACTGCAATTTTATCTTGATTTTGCAAACATAAGCCATTACACACGACAAATACCTGAATATGACAGTTTAAATACTTGAAAACGGTGTTTTGTATGCTTTTGCATGCTTAAAACAGCATTTTTATCTTGCTTTCACCAACATTAGCTATTATACACGACAGAAACATGAATATGACAGTTTAAATACTTGAAAACAGCATTTTGTATGTTTTTGCAAGCTGAAAACAGCTTTTTTTCTTGATTCTGCAAACACAAGCCATTACACACGACATATACATGAATATGACAGTTTAAATACTAAAAAACGGTGTTTTGTGTGCTTTTGCATGCTTAAAACAGCATTTTTATCTTGCTTTCACCAACATTAGCTATTATACACGACAGAAACATGAATATGACAGTTTAAATACTTGAAAACAGCATTTTGAATGTTTTTGCAAGCTGAAAACTTCTATTTTATCTTGATTTTGCAAACATAAGCCATTACACACGACATATACATGAATATGACAGTTTAAATACTTGAAAACGGTGTTTTGTATGCTTTTGCATGCTTAAAACAGCATTTTTATCTTGCTTTCACCAACATTAGCTATTATACACGACATATACATGAATATGACAGTTTAAATACTTGAAAACGGAATTTTTATGCTTTTGCATGCTTAAAACAGCATTTTATCTTGCTTTCACCAACATTAGCTATTATACACGACAGAAACATGAATATGACAGTTTAAATACTTGAAAACGGTGTTTTGTATGCTTTTGTATGCTTAAAACAGCATTTTTATCTTGCTTTCACCAACATTAGCTATTATACACGACAGAAACATGAATATGACAGTTTAAATACTTAAAAACAGCATTTTGTATGTTTTTGCAAGCTGAAAACAGCTATTTTATCTTGATTTTGCAAACATAAGCCATTACACACGACATATACATGAATATGACAGTTTAAATACTTGAAAACGGTGTTTTGTATGCTTTTGCATGCTTAAAACAGCATTTTTATCTTGCTTTCACCAACATTAGCTATTATACACGACATATACATGAATATGACAGTTTAAATACTTGAAAACGGAATTTTTATGCTTTTGCATGCTTAAAACAGCATTTTATCTTGCTGTCACCAACATTAGCTATTATACACGACAGAAACATGAATATGACAGTTTAAATACTTGAAAACACCATTTTGTATGTTTTTGCAAGCTGAAAACAGCTACTTTATCTTGATTTTGCAAACAAAAGCCATTACACACGACATATACATGAATATGACAGTTTAAATACTTGAAAACAGCATTTTGTATGTTTTTGCAAGCTGAAAACAGCTATTTTATCTTGATTTTGCAAACATAAGCCATTACACACGACATATACATGAATATGACAGTTTAAATACTTGAAAACGGTGTTTTGTATGCTTTTGCATGCTTAAAACAGCATTTTTATCTTGCTTTCACCAACACTAGCTATTATACACGACATATACATGAATATGACAGTTTAAATACTTGAAAACGGAATTTTTATGCTTTTGCATGCTTAAAACAGCATTTTATCTTGCTTTCACCAACATTAGCTATTATACACGACAGAAACATGAATATGACAGTTTAAATACTTGAAAACAGCATTTTGAATGTTTTTGCAAGCTGAAAACAGCTATTTTATCTTGATTTTGCAAACATAAGCCATTACACACAACATATACATGAATATGACAGTTTAAATATTTGAAAACGGTGTTTTGTATGCTTTTGCATGCTTAAAACAGCATTTTTATCTTGCTTTCACCAACATTAGCTATTATACACGACATATACATGAATATGACAGTTTAAATACTTGAAAACGGTGTTTTGTATGCTTTTGCATGCATAAAACAGCATTTTTATCTTGCTTTCACCAACATTAGCTATTATACACGACATATACATGAATATGACAGTTTAAATACTTGAAAACGGTATTTTGTATGCTTTTGCATGCTTAAAACAGCATTTTATCTTGCTTTCACCAACATTAGCTATTATACACGACAGAAACATGAATATGATAGTTTAAATACTTGAAAACAGCATTTTGTATGTTTTTGCAAGCTGAAAACAGTTTTTTTCTTGATTCTGCAAACACAAGCCATTACACACGACATATACATGAATATGACAGTTTAAATACTCAAAAACGGTGGTTTGTGTGCTTTTGCATGCTTAAAACAGCATTTTTATCTTGCTTTCACCAACATTAGCTATTATACACGACAGAAACATGAATATGACAGTTTATATACTTGAAAACAGCATTTTGAATGTTTTTGCAAGCTGAAAACTTCTATTTTATCTTGATTTTGCAAACATAAGCCATTACACACGACATATACATGAATATGACAGTTTAAATACTTTAAAACGGTGTTTTGTATGCTTTTGCATGCTTAAAACAACATTTTTATCTTGCTTTCATCAACATTAGCTATTATACACGACATATACATGAATATGACAGTTTAAATACTTGAAAACGGTATTTTGTATGCTTTTGCATGCTTAAAACAGCATTTTATCTCGCTTTCACCAACATTAGCTATTATACACGACAGAAACATGAATATGACAGTTTAAATACTTGAAAACAGCATTTTGAATGTTTTTGCAAGCTGAAAACAGCTATTTTATCTTGATTTTGCAAACATAAGCCATTACACACGACAAATACATGAATATGACAGTTTAAATACTTGAAAACAGTGTTTTGTATGCTTTTGCATGCTTAAAACAGCATTTTTATCTTGCTTTCACCAACATTAGCTATTATACACGACAGAAACATGAATATGACAGTTTAAATAATTGAAAACGGTGTTTTGTATGCTTTTGTATGCTTAAAACAGCATTTTTATCTTGCTTTCACCAACATTAGCTATTATACACGACAGAAACATGAATATGACAGTTTAAATACTTGAAAACAGCATTTTGTATGTTTTTGCAAGCTGAAAACAGCTATTTTATCTTGATTTTGCAAACATAAGCCATTACACACGACATATACATGAATATGACAGTTTAAATACTTGAAAACGGTGTTTTGTATGCTTTTGCATGCTTAAAACAGCATTTTTATCTTGCTTTCACCAACATTAGCTGTTATACACGACATATACATGAATATGACAGTTTAAATACTTGAAAACGGAATTTTTATGCTTTTGCATGCTTAGAACAGCATTTTATCTTGCTTTCACCAACATTAGCTATTATACACGACAGAAACATGAATATGACAGTTTAAATACTTGAAAACAGCATTTTGTAAGTTTTTGCAAGCTGAAAACAGCTATTTTATCTTGATTTTGCAAACATAAGCCATTGCACACGACATATACATGAATATGACAGTTTAAATACTTGAAAACGGTATTTTTATGCTTTTGCATGCTTAAAACAGCATTTTGTCTTGCTTTCACCAACATTAGCTATTATACACGACAGAAACATGAATATGATAGTTTAAATACTTGAAAACAGCATTTTGTATGTTTTTGCAAGCTGAAAACAGTTTTTTTCTTGATTCTGCAAACACAAGCCATTAGACACGACATATACATGAATATGACAGTTTAAATACTCAAAAACGGTGGTTTGTGTGCTTTTGCATGCTTAAAACAGCATTTTTATCTTGCTTTCAACAACATTAGCTATTATACACGACAGAAATTTGAATATGACAGTTTAAATACTTGAAAACAGCATTTTGAATGTTTTTGCTAGCTGAAAACTGCAATTTTATCTTGATTTTGCAAACATAAGCCATTACACACGACAAATACCTGAATATGACAGTTTAAATACTTGAAAACGGTGTTTTGTATGCTTTTGCATGCTTAAAACAGCATTTTTATCTTGCTTTCACCAACATTAGCTATTATACACGACAGAAACATGAATATGACAGTTTAAATACTTGAAAACAGCATTTTGTATGTTTTTGCAAGCTGAAAACAGCTTTTTTTCTTGATTCTGCAAACACAAGCCATTACACACGACATATACATGAATATGACAGTTTAAATACTTAAAAACGGTGTTTTGTGTGCTTTTGCATGCTTAAAACAGCATTTTTATCTTGCTTTCACCAACATTAGCTATTATACACGACAGAAACATGAATATGACAGTTTAAATACTTGAAAACAGCATTTTGAATGTTTTTGCAAGCTGAAAACTTCTATTTTATCTTGATTTTGCAAACATAAGCCATTACACACGACATATACATGAATATGACAGTTTAAATACTTGAAAACGGTGTTTTGTATGCTTTTGCATGCTTAAAACAGCATTTTTATCTTGCTTTCACCAACATTAGCTATTATACACGACATATACATGAATATGACAGTTTAAATACTTGAAAACGGAATTTTTATGCTTTTGCATGCTTAAAACAGCATTTTATCTTGCTTTCACCAACATTAGCTATTATACACGACAGAAACATGAATATGACAGTTTAAATACTTGAAAACGGTGTTTTGTATGCTTTTGTATGCTTAAAACAGCATTTTTATCTTGCTTTCACCAACATTAGCTATTATACACGACAGAAACATGAATATGACAGTTTAAATACTTAAAAACAGCATTTTGTATGTTTTTGCAAGCTGAAAACAGCTATTTTATCTTGATTTTGCAAACATAAGCCATTACACACGACATATACATGAATATGACAGTTTAAATACTTGAAAACGGTGTTTTGTATGCTTTTGCATGCTTAAAACAGCATTTTTATCTTGCTTTCACCAACATTAGCTACTATACACGACATATACATGAATATGACAGTTTAAATACTTGAAAACGGAATTTTTATGCTTTTGCATGCTTAAAACAGCATTTTATCTTGCTGTCACCAACATTAGCTATTATACACGACAGAAACATGAATATGACAGTTTAAATACTTGAAAACACCATTTTGTATGTTTTTGCAAGCTGAAAACAGCTATTTTATCTTGATTTTGCAAACAAAAGCCATTACACACGACATATACATGAATATGACAGTTTAAATACTTGAAAACAGCATTTTGTATGTTTTTGCAAGCTGAAAACAGCTATTTTATCTTGATTTTGCAAACATAAGCCATTACACACGACATATACATGAATATGACAGTTTAAATACTTGAAAACGGTGTTTTGTATGCTTTTGCATGCTTAAAACAGCATTTTTATCTTGCTTTCACCAACATTAGCTACTATACACGACATATACATGAATATGACAGTTTAAATACTTGAAAACGGAATTTTTATGCTTTTGCATGCTTAAAACAGCATTTTATCTTGCTTTCACCAACATTAGCTATTATACACGACAGAAACATGAATATGACAGTTTAAATACTTGAAAACAGCATTTTGTATGTTTTTGCAAGCTGAAAACAGCTATTTTATCTTGATTTTGCAAACATAAGCCATTACACACAACATATACATGAATATGACAGTTTAAATACTTGAAAACGGTGTTTTGTATGCTTTTGCATGCTTAAAACAGCATTTTTATCTTGCTATCACCAACATTAGCTATTATACACGACATATACATGAATATGACAGTTTAAATACTTGAAAACGGTGTTTTGTATGCTTTTGCATGCATAAAACAGCATTTTTATCTTGCTTTCACCAACATTAGCTATTATACACGACATATACATGAATATGACAGTTTAAATACTTGAAAACGGTATTTTGTATGCTTTTGCATGCTTAAAACAGCATTTTATCTTGCTTTCACCAACATTAGCTATTATACACGACAGAAACATGAATATGATAGTTTAAATACTTGAAAACAGCATTTTGTATGTTTTTGCAAGCTGAAAACAGTTTTTTTCTTGATTCTGCAAACACAAGCCATTACACACGACATATACATGAATATGACAGTTTAAATACTCAAAAACGGTGGTTTGTGTGCTTTTGCATGCTTAAAACAGCATTTTTATCTTGCTTTCACCAACATTAGCTATTATACACGACAGAAACATGAATATGACAGTTTATATACTTGAAAACAGCATTTTGAATGTTTTTGCAAGCTGAAAACTTCTATTTTATCTTGATTTTGCAAACATAAGCCATTACACACGACATATACATGAATATGACAGTTTAAATACTTTAAAACGGTGTTTTGTATGCTTTTGCATGCTTAAAACAACATTTTTATCTTGCTTTCATCAACATTAGCTATTATACACGACATATACATGAATATGACAGTTTAAATACTTGAAAACGGTATTTTGTATGCTTTTGCATGCTTAAAACAGCATTTTATCTCGCTTTCACCAACATTAGCTATTATACACGACAGAAACATGAATATGACAGTTTAAATACTTGAAAACAGCATTTTGAATGTTTTTGCAAGCTGAAAACAGCTATTTTATCTTGATTTTGCAAACATAAGCCATTACACACGACAAATACATGAATATGACAGTTTAAATACTTGAAAACGGTGTTTTGTATGCTTTTGCATGCTTAAAACAGCATTTTTATCTTGCTTTCACCAACATTAGCTATTATACACGACAGAAACATGAATATGACAGTTTAAATAATTGAAAACGGTGTTTTGTATGCTTTTGTATGCTTAAAACAGCATTTTTATCTTGCTTTCACCAACATTAGCTATTATACACGACAGAAACATGAATATGACAGTTTAAATACTTGAAAACAGCATTTTGTATGTTTTTGCAAGCTGAAAACAGCTATTTTATCTTGATTTTGCAAACATAAGCCACTACATGTGGTTTCATTTATTGGAGTTTGAGCCATTGGCTCCCTTGTTCCGAATTCATAGTTTAAGTGTTTATGATACGGGCTGCTATAGCCCTTCCGGTTTAATCCGGATGGCAGTCAGTGGTGATAATTTCTCTATGTGTCACTGAGAAAATGTTTCGGGCGCCGAACCCTGTACTGTGCCATCTCGTCGTAGTCGACTGACTGTCGTACGAGAATGTTTTCATGCACACTCATACCACCAAATACTTTGGTGGCTTGTGTGAGCATGAATTCACGGACCGTTGTGACCTTTAGGTCGCGGTGAATATTGGCGTTGCGGACGTACCAAGGAGCGTTGGTTATTACCCTCAGGGCTCGGTTTTGAAAAACCTGAAGCTTTTTCATCTGCCGTGGAGTAGCGCAGCCCCATGCTGGTGCCGCGTACAGCAGTTGAGGTCTGATGATGGTCTTGTAGACCCTCAACTTATTAGCGAGCGATAGTTCGCTCTTTCGTCCGATCAGCGGCAACAGCTGCATCATGGTTCGCTTCGCTTTCTGCACGGCAGATTGAATGTGGCTATGAAAATTAGCCCTTTTGTCTATGATTGCTCCAAGGTACGTCACCTTGTCGCGCCAGGGTATCGGACGCCCAAACATCACTAGACTGCCATGCGGTTTGCGCCGCCTCCTGGTGATGAGGATGGCAGTGCTCTTGTCCGGATTCACAGCTACCCTCCACTTGATGCACCAGCGCTCCACAGCATTGACTGCTTGTTGGAGTCGCTTTGTCACAAGTTTCGGGCTGTGGCTCTGGCTAAGCAAGGCCGTATCATCTGCGTATTGCGCAAGGCTAGTGTTGGCCTCCATCTTCGGCATGTCACTGACAAAGATGTTGAAGAGGAGTGGTGAGATCACCGAACCTTGCGCTACGCCCGCTGTCGCTGTTTTTTCGTTGGAGAGCGCTCCGTCGAACCTAACCCGAAACTTCCTCCGACTGAGGTATGATTCGATAAGTTGCACCAAGTACAGAGGGTACTTGTGCTGCAGCAGCTTCGCTAGAAGCCCTCTGTGCCACACTTTATCAAACGCTTTGGCTACGTCCAAGAACACGCCACCGGTGGCCATCTTCTTGTTGAGCCCACTCGTAGCATATTCCACGACTCGCACTAGTTGGTGCGTGGTGGAATGCTTATCCCTAAAGCCGAACTGTTCCGGAGGAATTATATTGTTGTCGACCGTGTGCTGCAGAAGCAGCTCATGAAGAACCTTCTCGGCCACTTTGGCCAGCAGGTTCAACAGGCTGATTGGTCTGTGATTCTCCGGAAACTTGGCATCTTTGCCTGGCTTCGGGATGGTGATAACAGTGGCTTGTTTCCAAGAGGATGGAAAGTGTCTCAGACGTAGTGTAGCATTGATTATGTTTGTCAGTGCGACAACAGCTCTGGGTGGCAGAGCTCTAAGCGCAGCGCCTGGAATCCCGGCAGGGCCAGGCGCTTTGCGGATTTTAGTCTGCTGCAGCAAGTGTGCAACTTTCTTGGGCGTGGTAAATTTTATCGGCGAGTGCTGGGTTTCTCGCATTTTCCTGGCAACTTTACGATTTGTGCTGATGATGAAATCAAGATCAGCATGTTCGTAGTTGGGCGAACATTGGCGCTCGAGGCTCTCTGCAATAGCTTCGGCTTTATCTGAAGCCGTATATTGCAGACCTCCAGTGCTGTGAATCACTCGGGCTGGTGCCTTTTTGTGACGCAGCGCTTTGCTGAGACGCCAGAACTTGGTGTCTTCATCATCAGCTGATGCCAGGCATTTTTTCCAGCACTCGTTACGATGTTGACGGATCGCGTCTCGCAACTCAGTGGTAGCTCGGTTGTAGATCCTCTTGTCTTGAGGATCCCAACTCCGCTGCCAGTTTCGCCGAGCTAGCCTACGTTCCACGATGAGACGTAGAATTTCAGGGGGTAGTTTTGGACCTGGAGCCGTCCTGGTAGGGATGGTCTGGCTACAGGTGGTGATGGCTTGTTGGATCTTTTTAGTAAGATCATCAACAGCAGCCTCAAGCTGTTGCACGGTGATTATGGCTGGTAATGGACCTAAGTCTCTTTCCAGCACATCCGTGAACAGCTGCCAGTCAACCTTGCGGCTTGTGTTTGGCTGGTTGATGCTACACGCACCAAGCTCCAGGTCTAGCACTATGGGGTTGTGGTCCGATGACAGATCGTTAACTGTCTCTAACGTATAGTTACAGTTAACGCTCCGAAGCACGGCGATGTCGAGAATATCAGGGGCGTAACCCCTAGCGTCATAATATGTTGGCTCGTCCGGACCGACAACATCAAGCTGCTGTTGAGTAGCTACTCTGAGCAGGGATCTACCCCGCCCATTAGTTACTCTTCTCTGCCATGCCGGATGTTTGGCATTGAAATCACCAGCCAGGATGACCGGCAGGTTGTCCTCGTTGAGGATGGACCTAATGTCATCTGGCTCTAGTGGTTTCGATGGCGAGTTGTAGCAGCTGACCACGCGAACGGGGCCCAGCCTTTCGGTGTTCACGACCACACCGCAAGTTTCCAAGTTAATTAGTCTTGGAGAATCAACGCCCGAGTGTTCGAGCGTCCTCCGGACAAAAACAGCGGTGCCGCCACCGTTTCCATCACGGTCTTGGCGGTGCGTCGTGTAGTTCCGAAGACTGCGCGTGTTGTGATGTGGCTTTAGGAACGTTTCCTGCACCAACACTATGTCGGCCCGGAGCCTATGACACAGCTCTTCGAGTTCGTTTAATTTCTCGTGAATGGAATTTGCATTCCACGAGACGATCCTCAGCTTGCTAGCGGGGTTTGTTCTAATTGCTGCCATTTGTAAAGGTAGCAAGTAGAGTAGGTAGCGTATTTAGCGCTAATTTCAGGAGGTCGCCAGTGTTTTTGACGCTGGACAGTTGCTGCACGAAGTCGAGCAAGCTGTTGCAGACAGCTTCCAGGTTTATGCCGGACAGCAAGTCTATCAGCCTGTTGAGGCTGCTGCTGTCGTTGGTGCTACTGGATTTGCTGCTGCTGATGGTTTTGCTGCCGTTTTTGCGGCCGCTTTTACCTTTAGCAGCAGCTGGCTTCTGCTTAGGCTTTTTGGCCTTGAGTTTAGCCGCTGATTTGCTAACAGTTGCAGTAGCTGTGGATGCAGCTTGTGCAGCGACTGGAATAGCAGTCAAAGTGATCGCTGGTGCAACAGCTGGAGCTGCTGCATTTGGTGCAGCAGCTGTAGCTGCTGCATTTGGTGCGGTGGCGGGAGTAGTGGCTTGTGAGTTTGTTGTTTGACCAACTGCGGCTGGTGCCGTGTTGGCAACAACTTTAGCGTAGGAGCGCTTGCTGTTGGCCTTTTTTAGATCAACAGCTTGCTGATACACTCTGCAGCCCCGGTAATTGGCAGTGTGCTGCTCATGACAATTAGCACATTTAGCGGTGTGCTGTTCGCGGTCTGTCTTTAGACACTCCTGAGTGGAGTGCATTTCACCACAACGAACGCATTTCCACGCCTTGTTGCAGCAGCTAGATGCATGTCCGAAGGACTGGCACCTATGACACTGCCCGGGAGCAGTAGATTTCCTCTTGGCTTCTACTGAAACCTTCAGAAAGAACAGATCAGTTAAATTAAAAATTGATCTGTTCGTCTCATTTTTTTCTAGTAGGACTGCTACTAAGTTCTGGGTTTTTCCCAGCCGGTACGCGTTTAAGGGTGAGAACCCTTTATCGCGCAATTCATTTATTATGTCTTCGATAGTCAAAGACTTTTCAATTCCGTGGATAACCACGTGTAGCGGTTTTTCCGACGGAAGTCTGAATGTAAAATATTCAGCCTGAGCTGCCGATAACAGCGACTGCAACTTTCTGTAGTCGCTCACTGTTTCAGGCTGGATTTTAATTCCGTCTTTAGTCGTTTTTGACGACTTAACACGGATGTTTGCCTGGCGAATTGCGTGTGCAGTCGCTTTCCACGAGCCCACGTTCGTGACGAAGATGGGCGGTGGAGTGCGCTGTTTGTTTGTTCCAGCTGGTGCTGGTGCTGGGGAGGAATCAGAGTTAGAAGATTGGCCCGAGGCCAACGTTTCGTTGTCTGTCAAGACTTCGAAACGGTTGCCTGTTGGCACTATCTGCGTGTCAATTTTTTGCTTTTTAGCATTGTTAATTATTAATTTAAAATCATCCGCGTTTTCCTTGTCAGGATTTATCGCGGAGGTTATTGGAGTATGCGAAGCGCATATTTCCATAGGGGCTGATAAAATTGTATCTCCTACCTTTGAGTTAGAAGTCGAAGCCGTTGGTTGGCTGGTGCCAGGTTCGTTCGTTGGTGCATCGGTGAATGTCACGACAGCACGTGGTCGGCCCCTCAGTTTAGCTTCTAAAAGCCTGATTTTCTTGGATTTCAGATCCAGCAGTTTTTTCGTCGTTTTGGTAGTCAAACTACTCTTCTCATAAGAGCTGATAAGCGCCGTGACGCGTTCCAGCTCACTGATGGTTTGCGCCATCATAGCTCACTGCACAAAACACTAGAACTTAATTGTCTTTGTAGTTTTCACTAACAACACTTATTGAAATCGCAAATAGCGAAACTAACTAACTACCTGACGGATGCCATACACGTATAAACGCAGGTCAATCTACACCAGGTACACAAAAACACGTTGCACTAACACGTGCGTTGAGAAACTACTACCTGCGAACAGGTAACGGTGCTCAGGTAGCCGTACGGCTTACTGGGTTACTCAGACTGTCAACCAGTCCAGAGGCCCAAGTAAGACAGATAGCGGGTACTCAGCGGGATGTTACTCGTCTGAAGATCAGAGAGCTGTGTGTGCAAACATAAGCCATTACACACGACATATACATGAATATGACAGTTTAAATACTTGAAACCGGTGTTTTGTATGCTTTTGCATGCATAAACAGCATTTTTATCTTGCTTTCACCAACATTAGCTATTATACACGACATATACATGAATATGACAGTTTAAATACTTGAAAACGGAATTTTTATGCTTTTGCATGCTTAAAACAGCATTTTATCTTGCTTTCACCAACATTAGCTATTATACACGACAGAAACATGAATATGACAGTTTAAATACTTGAAAACAGCATTTTGTATGTTCTTGCAAGCTGAAAACAGCTATTTTATCTTGATTTTGCAAACAAAAGCCATTACACACGACATATACATGAATATGACAGTTTAAATACTTGAAAACAGCATTTTGTATGTTTTTGCAAGCTGAAAACAGCTATTTTATCTTGATTTTGCAAACATAAGCCATTACACACGACATATACATGAATATGACAGTTTAAATACTTGAAAACGGTGTTTTGTATGCTTTTGCATGCTTAAAACAGCATTTTTATCTTGCTTTCACCAACATTAGCTATTATACACGACATATACATGAATATGACAGTTTAAATACTTGAAAACGGAATTTTTATGCTTTTGCATGCTTAGAACAGCATTTTATCTTGCTTTCACCAACATTAGCTATTATACACGACAGAAACATGAATATGACAGTTTAAATACTTGAAAACAGCATTTTGTATGTTTTTGCAAGCTGAAAACAGCTATTTTATCTTGATTTTGCAAACATAAGCCATTACACACGACATATACATGAATATGACAGTTTAAATACTTGAAAACGGTGTTTTGTATGCTTTTGCATGCTTGAAACAGCATTTTTATCTTGCTTTCACCAACATTAGCTATTATACACGACATATACATGAATATGACAGTTTAAATACTTGAAAACGGAATTTTTATGCTTTTGCATGCTTAAAACAGCATTTTATCTTGCTTTCACCAACATTAGCTATTATACACGACAGAAACATGAATATGACAGTTTAAATACTTGAAAACAGCATTTTGTATGTTTTTGCAAGCTGAAAACAGCTATTTTATCTTGATTTTGCAAACATAAGCCATTACACACGACATATACATGAATATGACAGTTTAAATACTTGAAAACAGCATTTTGTATGTTTTTGCAAGCTGAAAACAGCTATTTTATCTTGATTTTGCAAACATAAGCCATTACACACGACATATACATGAATATGACAGTTTAAATACTTGAAAACAGTGTTTTGTATGCTTTTGCATGCTTAAAACAGCATTTTTATCTTGCTTTCACCAACATTAGCTATTATACACGACATATACATGAATATGACAGTTTAAATACTTGAAAACGGAATTTTTATGCTTTTGCATGCTTAAAACAGCATTTTATCTTGCTTTCACCAACATTAGCTATTATACATGACAGAAACATGAATATGACAGTTTAAATACTTGAAAACAGCATTTTGTATGTTTTTGCAAGCTGAAAACAGCTTTTTATCTTGATTCTGCAAACACAAGCCATTACACACGACATATCCATGAATATGACAGTTTAAATACTCAAAGACGGTGTTTTGTGTGCTTTTGCATGCTTAAAACAGCATTTTTATCTTGCTTTCACCAACATTAGATATTATACACGACAGAAACATGAATATGACAGTTTAAATACTTGAAAACAGCATTCTGAATGTTTTTGCAAGCTGAAAACAGCTATTTTATCTTGATTTTGCAAACATAAGCCATTACACACGACAAATACATGAACATGACAGTTTAAATACTTGAAAACGGTGTTTTGTATGCTTTTGCATGCTTAAAACAGCATTTTTATCTTGCTTTCACCTACATTAGCTATTATACACGACAGAAACATGAATATGACAGTTTAAATACTTGAAAACGGTGTTTTGTATGCTTTTGTATGCTTAAAACAGCATTTTTATCTTGCTTTCACCTACATTAGCTATTATACACGACAGAAACATGAATATGACAGTTTAAATACTTGAAAACAGCATTTTGTATGTTTTTGCAAGCTGAAAACATCTATTTTATCTGGATTTTGCAAACATAAGCCATTACACACGACATATACATGAATATGACAGTTTAAATACTTGAAAACGGTGTTTTGTATGCTTTTGCATGCTTAAAACAGCATTTTTATCTTGCTTTCGCCAACATTAGCTTTTATACACGACAGAAACATGAATATGACAATTTAAATAATTGAAAACAGCATTTTGTATGTTTTTTCAAGCTGAAAACAGCTATTATATCTTGATTTTGCAAACATAAGCCATTACACACGACATATACATGAATATGACAGTTTAAATACTTGAAAACGGTGTTTTGTATGCTTTTGCATGCTTAAAACAGCATTTTTATCTTGCTTTCACCAACATTAGCTATTATACAAGACAGAAACATGAATATGACAGTTTAAATACTTGAAAACGTTGTTTTGTATGCTTTTGCATGCTTAAACAGCATTTTTATCTTGCTTTCACCAACATTACCTATTATACACGACAGAAACATGATTATGACAGTTTAAATACTTGAAAACAGCATTTTGTATGTTTTTGCAAGCTGAAAACAGCTTTTTATCTTGATTCTGCAAACACAAGCCATTACACACGACATATCCATGAATATGACAGTTTAAATACTCAAAAACGGTGTTTTGTGTGCTTTTGCATGCTTAAAACAGCATTTTTATCTTGCTTTCACAAACATTAGCTATTATACACGACAGAAACATGAATATGACAGTTTAAATACTTGAAAACAGCATTTTGTATGTTTTTGCAAGCTGAAAACAGCTATTTTATCTTGATTTTGCAAACATAAGCCATTACACACGACATATACATGAATATGACAGTTTAAATACTTGAAAACGGTGTTTTGTATGCTTTTGCATGCATAAAACAGCGTTTTTATCTTGCTTTCACCAACATTAGCTATTATACACGACATATACATGAATATGACAGTTTAAATACTTGAAAACGGTATTTTGTATGCTTTTGCATGCTTAAAACAGCTTTTTATCTTGCTTTCACCAACATTAGCTATTATACACGACAGAAACATGAATATGACAGTTTAAATACTTGAAAACAGCATTTTGTATGTTTTTGCAAGCTGAAAACAGCTTTTTTTCTTGATTCTGCAAACACAAGCCATTACACACGACATATACATGAATATGACAGTTTAAATACTTAAAAACGGTGTTTTGTGTGCTTTTGCATGCTTAAAACAGCATTTTTATCTTGCTTTCACCAACATTAGCTATTATACACGACAGAAACATGAATATGACAGTTTAAATACTTAAAAACAGCATTTTGAATGTTTTTGCAAGCTGAAAACTTCTATTTTATCTTGATTTTGCAAACATAAGCCATTACACACGACATATACATGAATATGACAGTTTAAATACTTGAAAACGGTGTTTTGTATGCTTTTGCATGCTTAAAACAGCATTTTTATCTTGCTTTCACCAACATTAGCTATTATACACGACATATACATGAATATGACAGTTTAAATACTTGAAAACGGAATTTTTATGCTTTTGCATGCTTAAAACAGCATTTTATCTTGCTTTCACCAACATTAGCTATTATACACGACAGAAACATGAATATGACAGTTTAAATACTTGAAAACGGTGTTTTGTATGCTTTTGTATGCTTAAAACAGCATTTTTATCTTGCTTTCACCAACATTAGCTATTATACACGACAGAAACATGAATATGACAGTTTAAATATTTAAAAACAGCATTTTGTATGTTTTTGCAAGCTGAAAACAGCTATTTTATCTTGATTTTGCAAACATAAGCCATTACACACGACATATACATGAATATGACAGTTTAAATACTTGAAAACGGTGTTTTGTATGCTTTTGCATGCTTAAAACAGCATTTTTATCTTGCTTTCACCAACATTAGCTATTATACACGACATATACATGAATATGACAGTTTAAATACTTGAAAACGGAATTTTTATGCTTTTGCATGCTTAAAACAGCATTTTATCTTGCTGTCACCAACATTAGCTATTATACACGACAGAAACATGAATATGACAGTTTAAATACTTGAAAACACCATTTTGTATGTTTTTGCAAGCTGAAAACAGCTATTTTATCTTGATTTTGCAAACAAAAGCCATTACACACGACATATACATGAATATGACAGTTTAAATACTTGAAAACAGCATTTTGTATGTTTTTGCAAGCTGAAAACAGCTATTTTATCTTGATTTTGCAAACATAAGCCATTACACACGACATATACATGAATATGACAGTTTAAATACTTGAAAACGGTGTTTTGTATGCTTTTGCATGCTTAAAACAGCATTTTTATCTTGCTTTCACCAACACTAGCTATTATAAACGACATATACATGAATATGACAGTTTAAATACTTGAAAACGGTATTTTGTATGCTTTTGCATGCTTAAAACAGCATTTTATCTTGCTTTCACCAACATTAGCTATTATACACGACAGAAACATGAATATGATAGTTTAAATACTTGAAAACAGCATTTTGTATGTTTTTGCAAGCTGAAAACAGTTTTTTTCTTGATTCTGCAAACACAAGCCATTACACACGACATATACATGAATATGACAGTTTAAATACTCAAAAACGGTGGTTTGTGTGCTTTTGCATGCTTAAAACAGCATTTTTATCTTGCTTTCACCAACATTAGCTATTATACACGACAGAAACATGAATATGACAGTTTATATACTTGAAAACAGCATTTTGAATGTTTTTGCAAGCTGAAAACTTCTATTTTATCTTGATTTTGCAAACATAAGCCATTACACACGACATATACATGAATATGACAGTTTAAATACTTTAAAACGGTGTTTTGTATGCTTTTGCATGCTTAAAACAACATTTTTATCTTGCTTTCATCAACATTAGCTATTATACACGACAGAAACATGAATATGACAGTTTAAATACTTGAAAACAGCATTTTGTATGTTTTTGCAAGCTGAAAACAGCTATTTTATCTTGATTTTGCAAACATAAGCCATTACACACGACATATACATGAATATGACAGTTTAAATACTTGAAAACGGTGTATTGTATGCTTTTGCATGCTTAAAACAGCATTTTTATCTTGCTTTCACCAACATTAGCTATTATACACGACAGAAACATGAATATGACAGTTTAAATAATTGAAAACGGTGTTTTGTATGCTTTTGTATGCTTAAAACAGCATTTTTATCTTGCTTTCACCAACATTAGCTATTATACACGACAGAAACATGAATATGACAGTTTAAATACTTGAAAACAGCATTTTGTATGTTTTTGCAAGCTGAAAACAGCTATTTTATCTTGATTTTGCAAACATAAGCCATTACACACGACATATACATGAATATGACAGTTTAAATACTTGAAAACGGTGTTTTGTATGCTTTTGCATGCTTAAAACAGCATTTTTATCTTGCTTTCATTAACATTAGCTATTATACACGACATATACATGAATATGACAGTTTAAATACTTGAAAACGGAATTTTTATGCTTTTGCATGCTTAAAACAGCATTTTATCTTGCTTTCACCAACATTAGCTATTATACACGACAGAAACATGAATATGACAGTTTAAATACTTGAAAACAGCATTTTGTATGTTTTTGCAAGCTGAAAACAGCTATTTTATCTTGATTTTGCAAACAAAAGCCATTACACACGACATATACATGAATATGACAGTTTAAATACTTGAAAACAGCATTTTGTATGTTTTTGCAAGCTGAAAACAGCTATTTTATCTTGATTTTGCAAACATAAGCCATTACACACGACATATACATGAATATGACTGTTTAAATACTTGAAAACGGTGTTTTGTATGCTTTTGCATGCTTAAAACAGCATTTTTATCTTGCTTTCACCAACATTAGCTATTATACACGACATATACATGAATATGACAGTTTAAATACTTGAAAACGGAATTTTTATGCTTTTGCATGCTTAGAACAGCATTTTATCTTGCTTTCACCAACATTAGCTATTATACACGACAGAAACATGAATATGACAGTTTAAATACTTGAAAACAGCATTTTGTATGTTTTTGCAAGCTGAAAACAGCTATTTTATCTTGATTTTGCAAACATAAGCCATTACACACGACATATACATGAATATGACAGTTTAAATACTTGAAAACGGTGTTTTGTATGCTTTTGCATGCTTAAAACAGCATTTTTATCTTGCTCTCACCAACATTAGCTATTATACACGACATATACATGAATATGACAGTTTAAATACTTTAAAACGGTGTTTTGTATGCTTTTGCATGCTTAAAACAACATTTTTATCTTGCTTTCATCAACATTAGCTATTATACACGACAGAAACATGAATATGACAGTTTAAATACTTGAAAACGGAATTTCTATGCTTTTGCATGCTTAAAACAGCATTTTATCTTGCTTTCACCAACATTAGCTATTATACACGACAGAAACATGAATATGACAGTTTAAATACTTGAAAACAGCATTTTGTATGTTTTTGCAAGCTGAAAACAGCTATTTTATCTTGATTTTGCAAACAAAAGCCATTACACACGACATATACATGAATATGACAGTTTAAATACTTGAAAACAGCATTTTGTATGTTTTTGCAAGCTGAAAACAGCTATTTTATCTTGATTTTGCAAACATAAGCCATTACACACGACATATACATGAATATGACTGTTTAAATACTTGAAAACGGTGTTTTGTATGCTTTTGCATGCTTAAAACAGCATTTTTATCTTGCTTTCACCAACATTAGCTATTATACACGACATATACATGAATATGACAGTTTAAATACTTGAAAACGGAATTTTTATGCTTTTGCATGCTTAGAACAGCATTTTATCTTGCTTTCACCAACATTAGCTATTATACACGACAGAAACATGAATATGACAGTTTAAATACTTGAAAACAGCATTTTGTATGTTTTTGCAAGCTGAAAACAGCTATTTTATCTTGATTTTGCAAACATAAGCCATTACACACGACATATACATGAATATGACAGTTTAAATACTTGAAAACGGTGTTTTGTATGCTTTTGCATGCTTAAAACAGCATTTTTATCTTGCTCTCACCAACATTAGCTATTATACACGACATATACATGAATATGACAGTTTAAATACTTTAAAACGGTGTTTTGTATGCTTTTGCATGCTTAAAACAACATTTTTATCTTGCTTTCATCAACATTAGCTATTATACACGACAGAAACATGAATATGACAGTTTAAATACTTGAAAACAGCATTTTGTATGTTTTTGCAAGCTGAAAACAGCTATTTTATCTTGATTTTGCAAACATAAGCCATTACACACGACATATACATGAATATGACAGTTTAAATACTTGAAAACGGTGTTTTGTATGCTTTTGCATGCTTAAAACAGCATTTTTATCTTGCTTTCACCAACATTAGCTATTATACACGACCGAAACATGAATATGACAGTTTAAATAATTGAAAACGGTGTTTTGTATGCTTTTGTATGCTTAAAACAGCATTTTTATCTTGCTTTCACCAACATTAGCTATTATACACGACAGAAACATGAATATGACAGTTTAAATACTTGAAAACAGCATTTTGTATGTTTTTGCAAGCTGAAAACAGCTATTTTATCTTGATTTTGCAAACATAAGCCATTACACACGACATATACATGAATATGACAGTTTAAATACTTGAAAACGGTGTTTTGTATGCTTTTGCATGCTTAAAACAGCATTTTTATCTTGCTTTCACTAACATTAGCTATTATACACGACATATACATGAATATGACAGTTTAAATACTTGAAAACGGAATTTTTATGCTTTTGCATGCTTAAAACAGCATTTTATCTTGCTTTCACCAACATTAGCTATTATACACGACAGAAACATGAATATGACAGTTTAAATACTTGAAAACAGCATTTTGTATGTTTTTGCAAGCTGAAAACAGCTATTTTATCTTGATTTTGCAAACAAAAGCCATTACACACGACATATATATGAATATGACAGTTTAAATACTTGAAAACAGCATTTTGTATGTTTTTGCAAGCTGAAAACAGCTATTTTATCTTGATTTTGCAAACATAAGCCATTACACACGACATATACATGAATATGACAGTTTAAATACTTGAAAACGGTGTTTTGTATGCTTTTGCATGCTTAAAACAGCATTTTTATCTTGCTTTCACCAACATTAGCTATTATACACGACATATACATGAATATGACAGTTTAAATACTTGAAAACGGAATTTTTATGCTTTTGCATGCTTAGAACAGCATTTTATCTTGCTTTCACCAACATTAGCTATTATACACGACAGAAACATGAATATGACAGTTTAAATACTTGAAAACAGCATTTTGTATGTTTTTGCAAGCTGAAAACAGCTATTTTATCTTGATTTTGCAAACATAAGCCATTACACACGACATATACATGAATATGACAGTTTAAATACTTGAAAACGGTGTTTTGTATGCTTTTGCATGCTTAAAACAGCATTTTTATCTTGCTTTCACCAACATTAGCTATTATACACGACATATACATGAATATGACAGTTTAAATACTTGAAAACGGAATTTTTATGCTTTTGCATGCTTAAAACAGCATTTTATCTTGCTTTCACCAACATTAGCTATTATACACGACAGAAACATGAATATGACAGTTTAAATACTTGAAAACAGCATTTTGTATGTTTTTGCAAGCTGAAAACAGCTATTTTATCTTGATTTTGCAAACATAAGCCATTACACACGACATATACATGAATATGACAGTTTAAATACTTGAAAACAGCATTTTGTATGTTTTTGCAAGCTGAAAACAGCTATTTTATCTTGATTTTGCAAACATAAGCCATTACACACGACATATACATGAATATGACAGTTTAAATACTTGAAAACGGTGTTTTGTATGCTTTTGCATGCTTAAAACAGCATTTTTATCTTGCTTTCACCAACATTAGCTATTATACACGACATATACATGAATATGACAGTTTAAATACTTGAAAACGGAATTTTTATGCTTTTGCATGCTTAAAACAGCATTTTATCTTGCTTTCACCAACATTAGCTATTATACATGACAGAAACATGAATATGACAGTTTAAATACTTGAAAACAGCATTTTGTATGTTTTTGCAAGCTGAAAACAGCTTTTTATCTTGATTCTGCAAACACAAGCCATTACACACGACATATCCATGAATATGACAGTTTAAATACTCAAAGACGGTGTTTTGTGTGCTTTTGCATGCTTAAAACAGCATTTTTATCTTGCTTTCACCAACATTAGATATTATACACGACAGAAACATGAATATGACAGTTTAAATACTTGAAAACAGCATTCTGAATGTTTTTGCAAGCTGAAAACAGCTATTTAATCTTGATTTTGCAAACATAAGCCATTACACACGACAAATACATGAACATGACAGTTTAAATACTTGAAAACGGTGTTTTGTATGCTTTTGCATGCTTAAAACAGCATTTTTATCTTGCTTTCACCTACATTAGCTATTATACACGACAGAAACATGAATATGACAGTTTAAATACTTGAAAACAGCATTTTGTATGTTTTTGCAAGCTGAAAACATCTATTTTATCTGGATTTTGCAAACATAAGCCATTACACACGACATATAGATGAATATGACAGTTTAAATACTTGAAAACGGTGTTTTGTATGCTTTTGCATGCTTAAAACAGCATTTTTATCTTGCTTTCGCCAACATTAGCTTTTATACACGACAGAAACATGAATATGACAATTTAAATAATTGAAAACAGCATTTTGTATGTTTTTTCAAGCTGAAAACAGCTATTATATCTTGATTTTGCAAACATAAGCCATTACACACGACATATACATGAATATGACAGTTTAAATACTTGAAAACGGTGTTTTGTATGCTTTTGCATACTTGAAACAGCATTTTTGTCATGCTTTCACCAAAATTAGCTATTATACACAACAGAAACATGAATATGACAGTTTAAATATTTGAAAACGTTGTTTTGTATGCTTTTGCATGCTTTAAACAGCATTTTTATCTTGCTTTCACCAACATTAGCTATTATACACGACAGAAACATGAATATGACATTTTATCTGAATACTTGAAAACAGCATTTTGTATGTTTTTGCAAGCTGAAAACAGCTATTTTATCTTGATTTTGCAAACATAAGCCATTACACACGACATATACATGAATATGACAGATTAAATACTTGAAAACGGTGTTTAGTATGCTTTTGCATGCTTAAAACAGCATTTTATCTTGCTTTCACCAACATTAGCTATTATACACGACAGAAACATGAATATGACAGTTTAAATACTTGAAAACAGCATTTTGTATGTTTTTGCAAGCTGAAAACAGCTTTTTATCTTGATTCTGCAAACACAAGCCATTACACACGACATATCCATGAATATGACAGTTTAAATACTCAAAAACGGTGTTTTGTGTGCTTTTGCATGCTTAAAACAGCATTTTTATCTTGCTTTCACCAACATTAGCTATTATACACGACAGAAACATGAATATGACATTTTATTTGAATACTTGAAAACAGCATTCTGAATGATTTTGCAAGCTGAAAACAGCTATTTTATCTTGATTTTGCAAACATAAGCCATTACACACGACAAATACATGAACATGACAGTTTAAATACTTGAAAACGGTGTTTTGTATGCTTTTGCATGCTTAAAACTGCATTTTTATCTTGCTTTTACCAACATTAGCTATTATACACGACAGAAACATGAATATGACAGTTTAAATACTTGAAAACGGTGTTTTGTATGCTTTTGTATGCTTAAAACAGCATTTTTATCTTGCTTTCACCTACATTAGCTATTATACACGACAGAAACATGAATATGACAGTTTAAATACTTGAAAACAGCATTTTGTATGTTTTTGCAAGCTGAAAACATCTATTTTATCTGGATTTTGCAAACATAAGCCATTACACACGACATATACATGAATATGACAGTTTAAATACTTGAAAACGGTGTTTTGTATGCTTTTGCATGCTTAAAACAGCATTTTTATCTTGCTTTCGCCAACATTAGCTTTTATACACGACAGAAACATGAATATGACAATTTAAATAATTGAAAACAGCATTTTGTATGTTTTTTCAAGCTGAAAACAGCTATTATATCTTGATTTTGCAAACATAAGCCATTACACACGACATATACATGAATATGACAGTTTAAATACTTGAAAACGGTGTTTTGTATGCTTTTGCATGCTTGAAACAGCATTTTTGTCATGATTTCACCAAAATTAGCTATTATACACGACAGAAACATGAATATGACAGTTTAAATACTTGAAAACGTTGTTTTGTATGCTTTTGCATGCTTTAAACAGCATTTTTATCATGCTTTCACCAACATTAGCTATTATACACGACAGAAACATGAATATGACATTTTATCTGAATATTTGAAAACAGTATTTTGTATGTTTTTGCAAGCTGAAAACAGCTATTTTATCTTGATTTTGCAAACATAAGCCATTACACACGACATATACATGAATATGACAGTTTAAATACTCAAAAACGGTGTTTTGTGTGCTTTTGCATGCTTAAAACAGCATTTTTATCTTGCTTTCACCAACATTAGCTATTATACACGACAGAAACATGAATATGACATTTTATTTGAATACTTGAAAACAGCATTCTGAATGATTTTGCAAGCTGAAAACAGCTATTTTATCTTGATTTTGCAAACATAAGCCATTACACACGACAAATACATGAACATGACAGTTTAAATACTTGAAAACGGTGTTTTGTATGCTTTTGCATGCTTAAAACTGCATTTTTATCTTGCTTTTACCAACATTAGCTATTATACACGACAGAAACATGAATATGACAGTTTAAATACTTGAAAACGGTGTTTTGTATGCTTTTGTATGCTTAAAACAGCATTTTTATCTTGCTTTCACCTACATTAGCTATTATACACGACAGAAACATGAATATGACAGTTTAAATACTTGAAAACAGCATTTTGTATGTTTTTGCAAGCTGAAAACATCTATTTTATCTGGATTTTGCAAACATAAGCCATTACACACGACATATACATGAATATGACAGTTTAAATACTTGAAAACGGTGTTTTGTATGCTTTTGCATGCTTAAAACAGCATTTTTATCTTGCTTTCGCCAACATTAGCTTTTATACACGACAGAAACATGAATATGACAATTTAAATAATTGAAAACAGCATTTTGTATGTTTTTTCAAGCTGAAAACAGCTATTATATCTTGATTTTGCAAACATAAGCCATTACACACGACATATACATGAATATGACAGTTTAAATACTTGAAAACGGTGTTTTGTATGCTTTTGCATGCTTGAAACAGCATTTTTGTCATGATTTCACCAAAATTAGCTATTATACACGACAGAAACATGAATATGACAGTTTAAATACTTGAAAACGTTGTTTTGTATGCTTTTGCATGCTTTAAACAGCATTTTTATCATGCTTTCACCAACATTAGCTATTATACACGACAGAAACATGAATATGACATTTTATCTGAATATTTGAAAACAGTATTTTGTATGTTTTTGCAAGCTGAAAACAGCTATTTTATCTTGATTTTGCAAACATAAGCCATTACACACGACATATACATGAATATGACAGATTAAATACTTGAAAACGGTGTTTAGTATGCTTTTGCATGCTTAAAACAGCATTTTATCTTGCTTTCACCAACATTAGCTATTATACACGACAGAAACATGAATATGACAGTTTAAATACTTGAAAACAGCATTTTGTATGTTTTTGCAAGCTGAAAACAGCTTTTTATCTTGATTCTGCAAACACAAGCCATAACACACGACATATCCATGAATATGACAGTTTAAATACTCAAAAACGGTGTTTTGTGTGCTTTTGCATGCTTAAAACAGCATTTTTATCTTGCTTTCACCAACATTAGCTATTATACACGACAGAAACATGAATATGACATTTTATTTGAATACTTGAAAACAGCATTCTGAATGATTTTGCAAGCTGAAAACAGCTATTTTATTTGATTTTGCAAACATAAGCCATTACACACGACAAATACATGAACATGACAGTTTAAATACTTGAAAACGGTGTTTTGTATGCTTTTGCATGCTTAAAACAGCATTTTTATCTTGCTTTCACCAACATTAGCTATTATACACGACAGAAACATGAATATGACAGTTTAAATACTTGAAAACGGTGTTTTGTATGCTTTTGTATGCTTAAAACAGCATTTTTATCTTGCTTTCACCAACATTAGCTATTATACACGACAGAAACATGAATATGACAGTTTAAATACTTGAAAACATCATTTTGTATGTTTTTGAAAACTGAAAACAGCTTTTTATCTTGATTCTGCAAACACAAGCCATTACACACGACATATCCATGAATATGACAGTTTAAATACATGAAAACGGTGTTTTGTATGCTTTTGCATGCATAAAACAGCATTTTTATCTTGCTTTCACCAACATTAGCTATTATACACGACATATACATGAATATGACAGTTTAAATACTTGAAAACGGTATTTTGTATGCTTTTGCATGCTTAAAACAGCATTTTATCTTGCTTTCACCAACATTAGCTATTATACACGACAGAAACATGAATATGACAGTTTAAATACGTGAAAACAGCATTTTGTATGTTTTTGCAAGCTGAAAACAGCTTTTTATCTTGATTCTGCAAACACAAGCCATTACACACGACATATCCATGAATATGACAGTTTAAATACTCAAAAACGGTGTTTTGTGTGCTTTTGTATGCTTAAAACAGCATTTTTATCTTGCTTTCACCAACATTAGCTATTATACACGACAGAAACATGAATATGACAGTTTAAATACTTGAAAACAGCATTCTGAATGTTTTTGCAAGCTGAAAACAGCTATTTTATCTTGATTTTGCAAACATAAGCTATTACGCACGACATATACATGAATATGACAGTTTAAATACTTGAAAACGGTGTTTTGTATGCTTTTGCATGCATAAAACAGCATTTTTATCTTGCTTTCACCAACATTAGCTATTATACACGACAGAAACATGAATATGACAGTTTAAATACTTGAAAACAGCATTCTGAATGTTTTTGCAAGCTGAAAACAGCTATTTTATCTTGATTTTGCAAACATAAGCCATTACGCACGACATATACATGAATATGACAGTTTAAATACTTGAAAACGGTGTTTTGTATGCTTTTGCATGCATAAAACAGCATTTTTATCTTGCTTTCACCAACATTAGCTATTATACACGACAGAAACATGAATATGACAGTTTAAATACTTGAAAACGGTGTTTTGTATGCTTTTGTATGCTTAAAACAGCATTTTTATCTTGCTTTCACCAACATTAGCTATTATACACGACAGAAACATGAATATGACAGTTTAAATACTTGAAAACAGCATTCTGAATGTTTTTGCAAGCTGAAAACAGCTATTTTATCTTGATTTTGCAAACATAAGCCATTACGCACGACATATACATGAATATGACAGTTTAAATACTTGAAAACGGTGTTTTGTATGCTTTTGCATGCTTAAAACAGCATTTTTATCTTGCTTTCACCAACATTAGCTATTATACACGACATATACATGAATATGACAGTTTAAGTACTTGAAAACGGTATTTTTATGCTTTTGCATGCTTAAAACAGCATTTTATCTTGCTTTCACCAACATTAGCTATTATACACGACAGAAACATGAACATGACAGTTTAAATACTTGAAAACAGCATTTTGTATGTTTTTGCAAGCTGAAAACAGCTTTTTATCTTGATTCTGCAAACACAAGCCATTACACACGACATATCCATGAATATGACAGTTTAAATACTCAAAGACGGTGTTTTGTGTGCTTTTGCATGCTTAAAACAGCATTTTTATCTTGCTTTCACCAACATTAGCTATTATACACGACAGAAACATGAATATGACAGTTTAAACATTTGAAAACAGCATTCTGAATGTTTTTGCAAGCTGAAAACATCTATTTTATCTTGATTTTGCAAACATAAGCCATTACACACGACATATACATGAATATGACAGTTCAAATACTTGAAAACGGTGTTTTGTATGCTTTTGCATGCTTAAAACAGCATTTTTATCTTGCTTTCGCCAACATTAGCTATTATACACGACAGAAACATGAATATGACAGTTTAAATACTTGAAAACAGCATTCTGAATGTTTTTTCAAGCTGAAAACAGCTATTTTATCTTGATTTTGCAAACATAAGCCATTACACACGACAAATACATGAACATTACAGTTTAAATACTTGAAAACGGTGTTTTGTATGCTTTTGCATACTTAAAACAGCATTTTTATCTTGCTTTCACAAACATTAGCTATTATACACGACAGAAACATGAATATGACAGTTTAAATACTTGAAAACGGTGTTTTGTATGCTTTTGTATGCTTAAAACAACATTTTTATCTTGCTTTCACCAACATTAGCTATTATACACGACAGAAACATGAATATGACAGTTTAAATACTTGAAAACAGCATTTTGTATGTTTTTGCTAGCTGAAAACAGCTATTATATCTTGATTTTGCAAACATAAGCCATTACACACGACATATATGTAATAAACGGTATTTGCGTTTATTACGATTAAAGATTGCAAACGATATTTAGAGATTTCAAACTAAGTAAATGGTTCATTGTTAGTTGTTCGTGGAAAATTCCACTCCTTTCAGTTCAGTTCCCGCTTAATCAGCGGAAGTCAATATGTTGTAGAAAATATTTAACCAGAGTCTTATGAGAGAGTAGTGCCCAGATAGAGTTATTTTGAGTGCCACTGTCCCATCCCTAAAGTAATAAATTGCGAACCTTGGGCAGTGAGCAGACACTTGCATTTTGGCTTTTCTTGTGAAATGTTGAAAGAATTTATACACAGTTTTAAGGGCTCCTCTCGATTGTCGATTGTATTACATAGTTTTTGTGAAGTTTATTTTGTGAGTTCATGTAAGTAGATTTGAGTTTTATGTATGAGTATTGTTAATAGCGAATGTTATATCAGTTTCGATCTTTGAAAGTTATTGTAAAAGTTAGTGAGTAAGCGATACTTTAGATTATATAGCGTCGAATTATTTAGCTCGTAAAAGTATTTGATTTATATAATTTTCTTTGCTTATTCGTTATTAAATATTATATAATTTTGTTATTGTTGAATACGTGTTTAATTCCCGCCTGCGCGCGTATTTCCCGCCATTTGATCAGAAGTCTTTTTTTTTAATACTCTTCGGAATCGAGTTAAAATATTCCGTGGTGGCCAGCGACTACGCTACCCTTGGTTATTCATTTAATCAAGTAAAACCCTTTCGTATGTCAGTTACCTCTTGGTACCAAGTGCGAGGTACCTGTTACATCTTTGGTGGCAGCGAAAAACGGACCCCTCAAACCGGTGAGCCTTAGTAAAGAGAGATAATTATAATTAGTATTGCTACATCTTTGGTGGCAGCGAAAAACGGACCCCTCAAACCAGTGAGCCTTAGTAAAGAGAGATAATTATCATTAGTATTGTTACATTTTTGTTGGCAGCGGTGTTCGAATCCCTCAAACCAGTAGGCCTTAATAAATTATATAGTTACATCTTTGATGTCAGCGGTGGTCGAACCTATCAAGCCAGTAAGCCTTTAGAAATTTGAATATAATTTTGTTACATCTTTGATAGTAGTATAAATAAGTTACAGTAAAATGGCGACTAACGATCAAGTATTGCAAATAATTAGTGAATTGTCAAGTATGAGCACATTGTCCAATATAAGTTCGAGAATCCCTAATTTTTATGGCAAACAGGAAGATAATATTGTAGAATTTATTGATAAAGTAGAATGTGTATGTTCGTTAATAGGAATGCGCGATGAGAATAGAGTTACGTTTGCGAAAATTCATATGGGTGGAGAAGCAAGTCAATTTGTTAGAACGAATCGTGAAATTAGTAATACACAAAATTGGTCAGATTTTAAGAAAGTTCTTAGAGAAATGTATGCACCAAAGCCATTCTTTTTAACAGTAGAAAATGAATTTAGAAATTGTTATCAGAGAAAAGATGAAAAAGTTATTGAATATGAATCACGGTTACGAGTTATTGGGAATCAATAGGTAGATGAGAGCGATGATGCTGTAGAGCAAGAATTTAATAATAAATATGTAGAAAAACGCATGTTTACTCAATTTATGATGGGCATTTTACCGAAGTTTCAGCACGATATATTAATGGCGCAACCAGAGACACTTAAAAAAGCTTTAGAAATCGCGAAACGATTTGAAATGGTTCATAATGTATTAGAAAATAATAGAGAGATTGTAAACAAAGTAGATAGTAAAGAAACGAAACTAATTGAGACAGTAGAAAAATTAATTGAGCTAGTACAGGTAGATAAATTGTCGATCAAAAATAATAATTTTGAGTCAGTTACAAACCCAGAGGGAAGCACGTATTCTAACGCAGGTAGATTAAGTAGCAGAAAAGAAAAAGTGAAACGTAGTTTTGAGGACGGTACTAAAGAGCAAAAAGGGTATTTTAGTGAGGCGGCAAGTAGTAATAAAGACAGGTATAGGAATAAAATGTGCTTTAATTGTCATGAAGTAGGACATATCGCGAGATTTTGTAATGAAATTATGAGTTCAGAGAATCCAAATGATGAGATTTCGGTTAATAGAATTCACGAGAAAAAAATAAATTTCTGTAAAGTTGAGTATAATTGCGATCGTTGGAAGAATAGATTCAGAAATAGAATGTGTTTTAAATGTTACAAAATGGGGCATATAGCTCGAATGTGCGAAGATAGAATCAGTAATGCAAATGAAGAAAGTATTAGTTATTCAGATCGAGATAGTAATAAAAATCAAAATAGAGCAAAGAATAATAGAAAATATATGAATTTAATGTGTTTTGAATGTCAACGTTATGGACATATTGCGCGATTTTGTGAAAATTCAGTAAATAAGTTTGGTAGTGATCGAGAGAAAATTGAAAATTTTAGCGAAGTAGAGAATGAATGCAATCGAGAGACCCTAAAACAGTGTGCTAGAGAGAGCGATGCGAATTATTTGAGAGCTGTCGTTGACCGGAATAAAAAACCGCGTCATGGTATTGCTGGCGTTGAACGCGAAGAGCTCACCACAGGGGTTGAGCTTCCTTCAACGGTCAGTCGAGGTTGTAAAACCAAGGACGAGTTGCGAGTTGTCCGTAGAGATGAAGACCAGTGTGAGATTTCGAGTGTGAAATCGGCTGTTCCTTACCAGGCACTTGCAGTGCATAAGGATTCTGAAAACACTGACAATACGGTAGGTATGTGTCATGAGAATGTAAATTACAAAGATTTTTGTGTTGAGACAGATAGAGCTGTTAACTATTGCAACGAAGTCGAAGGCCAAAATTGGAAGCAAGTCAAGTACAAAAAAAGAAGCGGGAAACAGAACCATAAGATGTTCGAGCAAACCAGGGTTGAAGACAAAGCTAGCAGGTATACACCACCCATGAGAAAGGGAAGTCCAGTCCGAAGGTCACCAGATGTCCTCGACTCTATTGTAGCAGACTTCAGGAAAGCAGAATCATACAGCAGACAAGGAATGCGCCAAATGGGGTCAGTTTAGGCGCGAAAGAACTCCGAGTTGTAATGACAGGCAATACAAGTAGAGTAGGTAGGAAATTCTGAAATATTTAGGTAACAGAAACCGTAATTTGTAAAGGGCAATGATGCATGGAATTAATTGATAACAAGGATTATAGAAGTAAGTTAAATTGTTCAAAGATTTGCTCAAGTAAAGGGATAGGCAGAAAGAGTTAGAGTACCATTTGTTCGAATGAGTTATGCATAACAGATTCAAGAGTAAGGAATTGAAAGTTACTTAGATAGATTTCTGGTAGATAATTAAATGTGTAAATTAGTGAGTAGTATGATATGTTGGGACATATTTCTGCCGAATGAAATTTTGTAGTAAACTTGGACCACTCCTTCGACGATGGCCAGTTTGTGGATACCCAGAGTTAACGGACGTGCTGATGTGCAACGTATCGAGGCGTTACCGAGATGCAAGGAACCATGGGGCCAGACTATGTCGAATCGAGGAGTTGGACCAATAGAGGAAGATTCCAATAAGATTGTTATTGGATATTGGTTGATTATACGAGTTAGAGGCATTTCAGTTTTCAGTAGTGATTTTATATTATATTCATGATGTATTGAGAAGCAATTAGTTTATATTTGATTGGATTAAATTATATTTCCTTTAGAAATATAATTTATTTTAAGGGGAAAGGGATGTAATAAACGGTATTTGCGTTTATTACGATTAAAGATTGCAAACGATATTTAGAGATTTCAAACTAAGTAAATGGTTCATTGTTAGTTGTTCGTGGAAAATTCCACTCCTTTCAGTTCAGTTCCCGCTTAATCAGCGGAAGTCAATATGTTGTAGAAAATATTTAACCAGAGTCTTATGAGAGAGTAGTGCCCAGATAGAGTTATTTTGAGTGCCACTGTCCCATCCCTAAAGTAATAAATTGCGAACCTTGGGCAGTGAGCAGACACTTGCATTTTGGCTTTTCTTGTGAAATGTTGAAAGAATTTATACACAGTTTTAAGGGCTCCTCTCGATTGTCGATTGTATTACATAGTTTTTGTGAAGTTTATTTTGTGAGTTCATGTAAGTAGATTTGAGTTTTATGTATGAGTATTGTTAATAGCGAATGTTATATCAGTTTCGATCTTTGAAAGTTATTGTAAAAGTTAGTGAGTAAGCGATACTTTAGATTATATAGCGTCGAATTATTTAGCTCGTAAAAGTATTTGATTTATATAATTTTCTTTGCTTATTCGTTATTAAATATTATATAATTTTGTTATTGTTGAATACGTGTTTAATTCCCGCCTGCGCGCGTATTTCCCGCCATTTGATCAGAAGTCTTTTTTTTTTAATACTCTTCGGAATCGAGTTAAAATATTCCGTGGTGGCCAGCGACTACGCTACCCTTGGTTATTCATTTAATCAAGTAAAACCCTTTCGTATGTCAGTTACCTCTTGGTACCAAGTGCGAGGTACCTGTTACATATACATGAATATGACAGATTAAATACTTGAAAACGGTGTTTAGTATGCTTTTGCATGCTTAAAACAGCATTTTATCTTGCTTTCACCAACATTAGCTATTATACACGACAGAAACATGAATATGACAGTTTAAATACTTGAAAACGGTGTTTTGTATGCTTAAAACAACATTTTTATCTTGCTTTCACCAACATTAGCTATTATACACGACAGAAACATGAATATGACAGTTTAAATACTTGAAAACAGCATTTTGTATGTTTTTGCAAACTGAAAACAGCTATTTTATCTTGATTTTGCAAACATAAGCCATTACACACGACATATACATGAATATGACAGTTTAAATACATGAAAACGGTGTTTTGTATGCTTTTGCATGCATAAAACAGCATTTTTATCTTGCTTTCACCAACATTAGCTATTATACACGACATATACATGAATATGACAGTTTAAATACTTGAAAACGGTATTTTGTATGCTTTTGCATGCTTAAAACAGCATTTTATCTTGCTTTCACCATCATTAGCTATTATACACGACAGAAACATGAATATGACAGTTTAAATACTTGAAAACAGCATTTTGTATGTTTTTGCAAGCTGAAAACAGCTTTTTATCTTGATTCTGCAAACACAAGCCATTACACACGACATTTCCATGAATATGACAGTTTAAATACTCAAAAACGGTGTTTTGTGTGCTTTTGTATGCTTAAAACAGCATTTTTATCTTGCTTTCACCAACATTAGCTAATATACACGACAGAAACATGAATATGACAGTTTAAATACTTGAAAACAGCATTCTGAATGTTTTTGCAAGCTGAAAACAGCTATTTTATCTTGATTTTGCAAACATTAGCTATTATACACGACATATACATGAATATGACAGTTTAAATACTTGAAAACGGTGTTTTGTATGCTTTTGCATACTTAAAACAGCATTTTTGTCTTGCTTTTACCAACATTAGCTATTATACACGACAGAAACATGAATATGACAGTTTAAATACTTGAAAACGGTGTTTTGTATGCTTTTGTATGCTTAAAACAGCATTTTTATCTTGCTTTCACCAACATTAGCTATTATACACGACAGAAACATGAATATGACAGTTTAAATACTTGAAAACAGCATTTTGTATGTTTTTGCAAGCTGAAAACATCTATTTTATCTTGATTTTGCAAACATAAGCCATTACACACGACATATACATGAATATGACAGTTTAAATACTTGAAAACGGTGTTTTGTATGCTTTTGCATGCTTAAAACAGCATTTTTATCTTGCTTTCGCCAACATTAGCTTTTATACACGACAGAAACATGAATATGACAATTTAAATAATTGAAAACAGCATTTTGTATGTTTTTTCAAGCTGAAAACAGCTATTATATCTTGATTTTGCAAACACAAGCCATTACACACGACATATACATGAATATGACAGTTTAAATACTTGAACACGGTGTTTTGTATGCTTTTGCATGCTTGAAACAGCATTTTTGTCATGATTTCACCAACATTTGCTATTATACACGACAGAAACATGAATATGACAGTTTAAATACTTGAAAACGTTGTTTTGTATGCTTTTGCATGCTTAAAACAGCATTTTTATGTTGATTTTGCAAACATAAGCCATTACACACGACATATACATGAATATAACAGTTTAAATACTTGTAAACGGTGTTTTGTATGCTTTTGCATGCTTAAAACAGCATTTTTGTGTTGCTTTCACCAACATTAGCTATTATACACGACAGAAACATGAATATGACAGTTTAAATACTTGAAAACAGCATTTTGTATGTTTTTGCAAGCTGAAAACAGCTATTTTATCTTGATTTTGCAAACATAAGCCATTACACACGACATATACATGAATATGACAGATTAAATACTTGAAAACGGTGTTTAGTATGCTTTTGCATGCTTAAAACAGCATTTTATCTTGCTTTCAATAACATTAGCTATTATACACGACAGAAACATGAATATGACAGTTTAAATACTTGAAAACGGTGTTTTGTATGCTTTTGTATGATTAAAACAGCATTTTTATCTTGCTTTCACCAACATTAGCTATTATACACGACAGAAACATGAATATGACAGTTTAAATACTTGAAAACAGCATTTTGTATGTTTTTGCAAACTGAAAACAGCTATTTTATCTTGATTTTGCAAACATAAGCCATTACACACGACATATACATGAATATGACAGTTTAAATACATGAAAACGGTGTTTTGTATGCTTTTGCATGCATAAAACAGCATTTTTATCTTGCTTTCACCAACATTAGCTATTATACACGACATATACATGTATATGACAGTTTAAATACTTGAAAACGGTATTTTGTATGCTTTTGCATGCTTAAAACAGCATTTTATCTTGCTTTCACCAACATTAGCTATTATACACGACAGAAACATGAATATGACAGTTTAAATACTTGAAAACAGCATTTTGTATGTTTTTGCAAGCTGAAAACAGCTTTTTATCTTGATTCTGCAAACACAAGCCATTACACACGACATATCCATGAATATGACAGTTTAAATACTCAAAAACGGTGTTTTGTGTGCTTTTGTATGCTTAAAACAGCATTTTTATCTTGCTTTCACCAACATTAGCTATTATACACGACAGAAACATGAATATGACAGTTTAAATACTTGAAAACAGCATTCTAAATGTTTTTGCAAGCTGAAAACAGCTATTTTATCTTGATTTTGCAAACATAAGCCATTACACACGACATATACATGAATATGACAGTTTAAATACTTGAAAACGGTGTTTTGTATGCTTTTGCATGCAGAAAACAGCATTTTTATCTTGCTTTCACCAATATTAGCTATTATACACGACATATACATGAATATGACAGTTTAAATACTTGAAAACGGTATTTTGTATGCTTTTGCATGCTTAAAACAGCATTTTATCTTGCTTTCACCAACATTAGCTATTATACACGACAGAAACATGAATATGACAGTTTAAATACTTGAAAACAGCATTTTGAATGTTTTTGCAAGCTGAAAACAGCTATTTTATCTTGATTTTGCAAACATAAGCCATTACACACGACAAATACATGAATATGACAGTTTAAATACTTGAAAACGGTGTTTTGTATGCTTTTGCATGCTTAAAACAGCATTTTTATCTTGCTTTCACCAACATTAGCTATTATACACGACAGAAACATGAATATGACAGTTTAAATACTTGAAAACGGTGTTTTGTATGCTTTTGTATGCTTAAAACAGCATTTTTATCTTGCTTTCTCCAACATTAGCTATTATACACGACAGAAACATGCATATGACAGTTTAAATATTTGAAAACAGCATTTTGTATGTTTTTGCAAGCTGAAAACAGCTATTTTATCTTGATTTTGCAAACATAAGCCATTACACACGACATATACATGAATATGACAGTTTAAATACTTAAAAACGGTGTTTTGTATGCTTTTGCATGCATAAGACAGCATTTTTATCTTGCTTTCACCAACATAAGCTATTATACACGACATAAACATGAATATGACAGTTTAAATACTTGAAAACGGTATTTTGTATGCTTTTGCATGCTTAAAACTGCATTTTATCTTGCTTTCACCAACATTAGCTATTATACACGACAGAAACATGAATATGACAGTTTAAATACTTGAAAACAGCATTTTGTATATTTTTGCAAGCTGAAAACAGGTATTTTATCTTGATTTTGCAAACATAAGCCATTACACACGACATATATATGAATATGACAGTTAAAATACTTGAAAACGGTGTTTTGTAAGCTTTTGCATGCTTAAAACAGCATTTTTATCTTGCTTTCACCAACATTAGCTACTATGCACGACAGAAACATGAATATGACAATTTAAATACTTGAAAACAGCATTTTGTATGTTTTGCAAGTTGAAAACAGCTATTTTATCTTGATTTTGCAAACATAAGCCATTACACACGACATATACATGAATATGACAGTTTAAATACTTGCAAACGGAGTTTTGTATGCTTTTGCATGCTTAAAATAGCATTTTTATCTTGCTTTCACCAACATTAGCTATTATACACGACAGAAACCTGAATATGACAGTTTAAATACTTTAAAACAGCATTTTGTATGTTTTTGCAAGCTGAAAACAGCTATTTTATCTTGATTTTGCAAACATAAGCCATTACACACGACAAATACATGAACATGACAGTTTAAATACTTGAAAACGGTGTTTTGTATGCTTTTGCATGCTTAAAACAGCATTTTTATCTTGCTTTCACCAACATTAGCTATTATACACGACAGAAACATGAATATGACAGTTTAAATACTTGAAAACGGTGTTTTGTATGCTTTTGTATGCTTAAAACAGCATTTTTATCTTGCTTTCACCAGCATTAGCTATTATACACGACAGAAACATGAATATGACAGTTTAAACACTTGAAAACAGCATTTTGTATGTTTTTGCAAGCTAAAACATCTATTTTATCTTGATTTTGCAAACATAAGCCATTACACACGACATATACACGAATATGACAGTTTAAATACTTGAAAACGGTGTTTTGTATGCTTTTGCATGCTTAAAACAGCATTTTTATCTTGCTTTCGCCAACATTAGCTTTTAAACACGACAGAAACATGAATATGCCAATTTAAATAATTGAAAACAGCATTTTGTATGTTTTTTCAAGCTGAAAACAGCTATTATATCTTGATTTTGCAAACATAAGCCATTACACACGACATATACATGAATATGACAGTTTAAATACTTGTAAACGGTGTTTTGTATGCTTTTGTATGCTTAAAACAGCATTTTTATCTTGCTTTCACCAACATTAGCTATTATACACGACAGAAACATGAATATGACAGTTTAAATACTTGAAAACAGCATTTTGTATGTTTTTGCAAGTTGAAAACGGCTATTTTATCTTGATTTTGCAAACATAAGCCATTACACACGACATATACATGAATATGACAGTTTAAATACTTAAAAACGGTGTTTTGTATGCTTTTGCATGCATAAGACAGCATTTTTATCTTGCTTTCACCAACATTAGCTATTATACACGACAGAAACATGAATATGACAGTTTAAATACTTGAAAACGGTGTTTTGTATGCTTTTGTATGCTTAAAACAGCATTTTTATCTTGCTTTCACCAGCATTAGCTATTATACACGACAGAAACATGAATATGACAGTTTAAACACTTGAAAACAGCATTTTGTATGTTTTTGCAAGCTAAAACATCTATTTTATCTTGATTTTGCAAACATAAGCCATTACACACGACATATACACGAATATGACAGTTTAAATACTTGAAAACGGTGTTTTGTATGCTTTTGCATGCTTAAAACAGCATTTTTATCTTGCTTTCGCCAACATTAGCTTTTATACACGACAGAAACATGAATATGCCAATTTAAATAATTGAAAACAGCATTTTGTATGTTTTTTTAAGCTGAAAACAGCTATTATATCTTGATTTTGCAAACATAAGCCATTACACACGACATATACATGAATATGACAGTTTAAATACTTGAAAACGGTGTTTTGTATGCTTTTGCATGCTTGAAACAGCATTTTTGTCATGCTTTCACCAACATTAGCTATTATACACGACAGAAACATGAATATGACAGTTTAAATACTTGAAAACGTTGTTTTGTATGCTTTTGCATGCTTAAAACAGCATTTTTATGTTGATTTTGCAAACATAAGCCATTACACACGACATATACATGAATATGACAGTTTAAATACTTGTAAACGGTGTTTTGTATGCTTTTGCATGCTTAAAACAGCATTTTTATCTTGCTTTCACCAACATTAGCTATTATACACGACAGAAACATGAATATGACAGTTTAAATACTTGAAAACAGCATTTTGTATGTTTTTGCAAGCTGAAAACAGCTATTTTATCTTGATTTTGCAAACATAAGCCATTACACACGACATATACATGAATATGACAGTTTAAATACTTAAAAACGGTGTTTTGTATGCTTTTGCATGCATAAGACAGCATTTTTATCTTGCTTTCACCAACATTAGCTATTATACACGACATAAACATGAATATGACAGTTTAAATACTTGAAAACGGTATTTTGTATGCTTTTGCATGCTTAAAACAGCATTTTATCTTGCTTTCACCAACATTAGCTATTATACACGACAGAAACATGAATATGACAGTTTAAATACTTGAAAACAGCATTTTGTATATTTTTGCAAGCTGAAAACAGGTATTTTATCTTGATTTTGCAAATATAAGCCATTACACACGACATATACATGAATATGACAGTTAAAATACTTGAAAACGGTGTTTTGTAAGCTTTTGCATGCTTAAAACAGCATTTTTATCTTGCTTTCACCAACATTAGCTACTATGCACGACAGAAACATGAATATGACAATTTAAATACTTGAAAACAGCATTTTGTATGTTTTGCAAGCTGAAAACAGCTATTTTATCTTGATTTTGCAAACATAAGCCATTACACACGACATATACATGAATATGACAGTTTAAATACTTGCAAACGGTGTTTTGTATGCTTTTGCATGCTTAAAATAGCATTTTTATCTTGCTTTCACCAACATTAGCTATTATACACGACAGAAACATGAATATGACAGTTTAAATACTTTAAAACAGCATTTTGTATGTTTTTGCAAGCTGAAAACAGCTATTTTATCTTGATTTTGCAAACATAAGCCATTACACACGACAAATACATGAACTTGACAGTTTAAATACTTGAAAACGGTGTTTTGTATGCTTTTGCATGCTTAAAACAGCATTTTTATCTTGCTTTCACCAACATTAGCTATTATACACGACAGAAACATGAATATGACAGTTTAAATACTTGAAAACGGTGTTTTGTATGCTTTTGTATGCTTAAAGCAGCATTTTTATCTTGCTTTCACCAGCATTAGCTATTATACACGACAGAAACATGAATATGACAGTTTAAACACTTGAAAACAGCATTTTGTATGTTTTTGCAAGCTAAAACATCTATTTTATCTTGATTTTGCAAACATAAGCCATTACACACGACATATACACGAATATGACAGTTTAAATACTTGAAAACGGTGTTTTGTATGCTTTTGCATGCTTAAAACAGCATTTTTATCTTGCTTTCGCCAACATTAGCTTTTATACACGACAGAAACATGAATATGCCAATTTAAATAATTGAAAACAGCATTTTGTATGTTTTTTTCAAGCTGAAAACAGCTATTATATCTTGATTTTGCAAACATAAGCCATTACACACGACATATACATGAATATGACAGTTTAAATACTTGAAAACGGTGTTTTGTATGCTTTTGCATGCTTGAAACAGCATTTTTGTCATGCTTTCACCAACATTAGCTATTATACACGACAGAAACATGAATATGACAGTTTAAATACTTGAAAACAGCATTTTGTATGTTTTTGCAAACTGAAAACAGCTATTTTATCTTGATTTTGCAAACATAAGCCATTACACACGACATATACATGAATATGACAGTTTAAATACATGAAAACGGTGTTTTGTATGCTTTTGCATGCATAAAACAGCATTTTTATCTTGCTTTCACCAACATTAGCTATTATACACGACATATACATGTATATGACAGTTTAAATACTTGAAAACGGTATTTTGTATGCTTTTGCATGCTTAAAACAGCATTTTATCTTGCTTTCACCAACATTAGCTATTATACACGACAGAAACATGAATATGACAGTTTAAATACTTGAAAACAGCATTTTGTATGTTTTTGCAAGCTGAAAACAGCTTTTTATCTTGATTCTGCAAACACAAGCCATTACACACGACATATCCATGAATATGACAGTTTAAATACTCAAAAACGGTGTTTTGTGTGCTTTTGTATGCTTAAAACAGCATTTTTATCTTGCTTTCACCAACATTAGCTATTATACACGACAGAAACATGAATATGACAGTTTAAATACTTGAAAACAGCATTCTAAATGTTTTTGCAAGCTGAAAACAGCTATTTTATCTTGATTTTGCAAACATAAGCCATTACACACGACATATACATGAATATGACAGTTTAAATACTTGAAAACGGTGTTTTGTATGCTTTTGCATGCAGAAAACAGCATTTTTATCTTGCTTTCACCAATATTAGCTATTATACACGACATATACATGAATATGACAGTTTAAATACTTGAAAACGGTATTTTGTATGCTTTTGCATGCTTAAAACAGCATTTTATCTTGCTTTCACCAACATTAGCTATTATACACGACAGAAACATGAATATGACAGTTTAAATACTTGAAAACAGCATTTTGAATGTTTTTGCAAGCTGAAAACAGCTATTTTATCTTGATTTTGCAAACATAAGCCATTACACACGACAAATACATGAATATGACAGTTTAAATACTTGAAAACGGTGTTTTGTATGCTTTTGCATGCTTAAAACAGCATTTTTATCTTGCTTTCACCAACATTAGCTATTATACACGACAGAAACATGAATATGACAGTTTAAATACTTGAAAACGGTGTTTTGTATGCTTTTGTATGCTTAAAACAGCATTTTTATCTTGCTTTCTCCAACATTAGCTATTATACACGACAGAAACATGCATATGACAGTTTAAATATTTGAAAACAGCATTTTGTATGTTTTTGCAAGCTGAAAACAGCTATTTTATCTTGATTTTGCAAACATAAGCCATTACACACGACATATACATGAATATGACAGTTTAAATACTTAAAAACGGTGTTTTGTATGCTTTTGCATGCATAAGACAGCATTTTTATCTTGCTTTCACCAACATAAGCTATTATACACGACATAAACATGAATATGACAGTTTAAATACTTGAAAACGGTATTTTGTATGCTTTTGCATGCTTAAAACTGCATTTTATCTTGCTTTCACCAACATTAGCTATTATACACGACAGAAACATGAATATGACAGTTTAAATACTTGAAAACAGCATTTTGTATATTTTTGCAAGCTGAAAACAGGTATTTTATCTTGATTTTGCAAACATAAGCCATTACACACGACATATATATGAATATGACAGTTAAAATACTTGAAAACGGTGTTTTGTAAGCTTTTGCATGCTTAAAACAGCATTTTTATCTTGCTTTCACCAACATTAGCTACTATGCACGACAGAAACATGAATATGACAATTTAAATACTTGAAAACAGCATTTTGTATGTTTTGCAAGTTGAAAACAGCTATTTTATCTTGATTTTGCAAACATAAGCCATTACACACGACATATACATGAATATGACAGTTTAAATACTTGCAAACGGAGTTTTGTATGCTTTTGCATGCTTAAAATAGCATTTTTATCTTGCTTTCACCAACATTAGCTATTATACACGACAGAAACCTGAATATGACAGTTTAAATACTTTAAAACAGCATTTTGTATGTTTTTGCAAGCTGAAAACAGCTATTTTATCTTGATTTTGCAAACATAAGCCATTACACACGACAAATACATGAACATGACAGTTTAAATACTTGAAAACGGTGTTTTGTATGCTTTTGCATGCTTAAAACAGCATTTTTATCTTGCTTTCACCAACATTAGCTATTATACACGACAGAAACATGAATATGACAGTTTAAATACTTGAAAACGGTGTTTTGTATGCTTTTGTATGCTTAAAACAGCATTTTTATCTTGCTTTCACCAGCATTAGCTATTATACACGACAGAAACATGAATATGACAGTTTAAACACTTGAAAACAGCATTTTGTATGTTTTTGCAAGCTAAAACATCTATTTTATCTTGATTTTGCAAACATAAGCCATTACACACGACATATACACGAATATGACAGTTTAAATACTTGAAAACGGTGTTTTGTATGCTTTTGCATGCTTAAAACAGCATTTTTATCTTGCTTTCGCCAACATTAGCTTTTAAACACGACAGAAACATGAATATGCCAATTTAAATAATTGAAAACAGCATTTTGTATGTTTTTTCAAGCTGAAAACAGCTATTATATCTTGATTTTGCAAACATAAGCCATTACACACGACATATACATGAATATGACAGTTTAAATACTTGTAAACGGTGTTTTGTATGCTTTTGTATGCTTAAAACAGCATTTTTATCTTGCTTTCACCAACATTAGCTATTATACACGACAGAAACATGAATATGACAGTTTAAATACTTGAAAACAGCATTTTGTATGTTTTTGCAAGTTGAAAACGGCTATTTTATCTTGATTTTGCAAACATAAGCCATTACACACGACATATACATGAATATGACAGTTTAAATACTTAAAAACGGTGTTTTGTATGCTTTTGCATGCATAAGACAGCATTTTTATCTTGCTTTCACCAACATTAGCTATTATACACGACAGAAACATGAATATGACAGTTTAAATACTTGAAAACGGTGTTTTGTATGCTTTTGTATGCTTAAAACAGCATTTTTATCTTGCTTTCACCAGCATTAGCTATTATACACGACAGAAACATGAATATGACAGTTTAAACACTTGAAAACAGCATTTTGTATGTTTTTGCAAGCTAAAACATCTATTTTATCTTGATTTTGCAAACATAAGCCATTACACACGACATATACACGAATATGACAGTTTAAATACTTGAAAACGGTGTTTTGTATGCTTTTGCATGCTTAAAACAGCATTTTTATCTTGCTTTCGCCAACATTAGCTTTTATACACGACAGAAACATGAATATGCCAATTTAAATAATTGAAAACAGCATTTTGTATGTTTTTTTAAGCTGAAAACAGCTATTATATCTTGATTTTGCAAACATAAGCCATTACACACGACATATACATGAATATGACAGTTTAAATACTTGAAAACGGTGTTTTGTATGCTTTTGCATGCTTGAAACAGCATTTTTGTCATGCTTTCACCAACATTAGCTATTATACACGACAGAAACATGAATATGACAGTTTAAATACTTGAAAACGTTGTTTTGTATGCTTTTGCATGCTTAAAACAGCATTTTTATGTTGATTTTGCAAACATAAGCCATTACACACGACATATACATGAATATGACAGTTTAAATACTTGTAAACGGTGTTTTGTATGCTTTTGCATGCTTAAAACAGCATTTTTATCTTGCTTTCACCAACATTAGCTATTATACACGACAGAAACATGAATATGACAGTTTAAATACTTGAAAACAGCATTTTGTATGTTTTTGCAAGCTGAAAACAGCTATTTTATCTTGATTTTGCAAACATAAGCCATTACACACGACATATACATGAATATGACAGTTTAAATACTTAAAAACGGTGTTTTGTATGCTTTTGCATGCATAAGACAGCATTTTTATCTTGCTTTCACCAACATTAGCTATTATACACGACATAAACATGAATATGACAGTTTAAATACTTGAAAACGGTATTTTGTATGCTTTTGCATGCTTAAAACAGCATTTTATCTTGCTTTCACCAACATTAGCTATTATACACGACAGAAACATGAATATGACAGTTTAAATACTTGAAAACAGCATTTTGTATATTTTTGCAAGCTGAAAACAGGTATTTTATCTTGATTTTGCAAATATAAGCCATTACACACGACATATACATGAATATGACAGTTAAAATACTTGAAAACGGTGTTTTGTAAGCTTTTGCATGCTTAAAACAGCATTTTTATCTTGCTTTCACCAACATTAGCTACTATGCACGACAGAAACATGAATATGACAATTTAAATACTTGAAAACAGCATTTTGTATGTTTTGCAAGCTGAAAACAGCTATTTTATCTTGATTTTGCAAACATAAGCCATTACACACGACATATACATGAATATGACAGTTTAAATACTTGCAAACGGTGTTTTGTATGCTTTTGCATGCTTAAAATAGCATTTTTATCTTGCTTTCACCAACATTAGCTATTATACACGACAGAAACATGAATATGACAGTTTAAATACTTTAAAACAGCATTTTGTATGTTTTTGCAAGCTGAAAACAGCTATTTTATCTTGATTTTGCAAACATAAGCCATTACACACGACAAATACATGAACTTGACAGTTTAAATACTTGAAAACGGTGTTTTGTATGCTTTTGCATGCTTAAAACAGCATTTTTATCTTGCTTTCACCAACATTAGCTATTATACACGACAGAAACATGAATATGACAGTTTAAATACTTGAAAACGGTGTTTTGTATGCTTTTGTATGCTTAAAGCAGCATTTTTATCTTGCTTTCACCAGCATTAGCTATTATACACGACAGAAACATGAATATGACAGTTTAAACACTTGAAAACAGCATTTTGTATGTTTTTGCAAGCTAAAACATCTATTTTATCTTGATTTTGCAAACATAAGCCATTACACACGACATATACACGAATATGACAGTTTAAATACTTGAAAACGGTGTTTTGTATGCTTTTGCATGCTTAAAACAGCATTTTTATCTTGCTTTCGCCAACATTAGCTTTTATACACGACAGAAACATGAATATGCCAATTTAAATAATTGAAAACAGCATTTTGTATGTTTTTTTCAAGCTGAAAACAGCTATTATATCTTGATTTTGCAAACATAAGCCATTACACACGACATATACATGAATATGACAGTTTAAATACTTGAAAACGGTGTTTTGTATGCTTTTGCATGCTTGAAACAGCATTTTTGTCATGCTTTCACCAACATTAGCTATTATACACGACAGAAACATAAATATGACAGTTTAAATACTTGAAAACAGCATTTTGTATGTTTTTGCAAGCTGAAAACAGCTATTTTATCTTGATTTTGCAAACATAAGCCATTACACACGACATATACATGAATATGACAGATTAAATACTTAAAAACGGTGTTTAGTATGCTTTTGCATGCTTAAAACAGCATTTTATCTTGCTTTCACCAACATTAGTTATTATACACGACAGAAACATGAATATGACAGTTTAAATACTTGAAAACAGCATTTTGTATGTTTTTGCAAGCTGAAAACAGCTATTTTATCTTGATTTTGCAAACATAAGCCATTACACACGACATATACATGAATATGACAGTTTAAATACTTGAAAACGGTGTTTTGTATGCTTTTGCATGCTTAAAACAGCATTTTTATCTTGCTTTCACCAACATTAGCTATTATACAAGACAGAAACATGAATATGACAGTTTAAATACTTGAAAACGTTGTTTTGTATGCTTTTGCATGCTTAAACAGCATTTTTATCTTACTTTCACCAACATTACCTATTATACACGACAGAAACATGATTATGACAGTTTAAATACTTGAAAACAGCATTTTGTATGTTTTTGCAAGCTGAAAACAGCTTTTTATCTTGATTCTGCAAACACAAGCCATTACACACGACATATCCATGAATATGACAGTTTAAATACTCAAAAACGGTGTTTTGTGTGCTTTTGCATGCTTAAAACAGCATTTTTATCTTGCTTTCACAAACATTAGCTATTATACACGACAGAAACATGAATATGACAGTTTAAATACTTGAGAACGTTGTTTTGTATGCTTTTGCATGCTTAAAACAGCATTTTATCTTGCTTTCACCAACATTAGCTATTATACACGACATATACATGAATATGACAGTTTAAATACTTGAAAACAGCATTTTGTATGTTTTTGCAAGCTGAAAACAGCTATTTTATCTTGATTTTGCAAACATAAGCCATTACACACGACATATACATGAATATGACAGTTTAAATACTTGAAAACGGTGTTTTGTATGCTTTTGCATGCATAAAACAGCATTTTTATCTTGCTTTCACCAACATTAGCTATTATACACGACATATACATGAATATGACAGTTTAAATACTTGAAAACGGTATTTTGTATGCTTTTGCATGCTTAAAACAGCATTTTATCTTGCTTTCACCAACATTAGCTATTATACACGACAGAAACATGAATATGATAGTTTAAATACTTGAAAACAGCATTTTGTATGTTTTTGCAAGCTGAAAACAGTTTTTTTCTTGATTCAGCAAACACAAGCCATTAGACACGACATATACATGAATATGACAGTTTAAATACTCAAAAACGGTGGTTTGTGTGCTTTTGCATGCTTAAAACAGCATTTTTATCTTGCTTTCACCAACATTAGCTATTATACACGACATAAATTTGAATATGACAGTTAAAATACTTGAAAACAGCATTTTGAATGTTTTTGCTAGCTGAAAACTGCAATTTTATCTTGATTTTGCAAACATAAGCCATTACACACGACAAATACCTGAATATGACAGTTTAAATACTTGAAAACGGTGTTTTGTATGCTTTTGCATGCTTAAAACAGCATTTTTATCTTGCTTTCACCAACATTAGCTATTATACACGACAGAAACATGAATATGACAGTTTAAATACTTGAAAACAGCATTTTGTATGTTTTTGCAAGCTGAAAACAGCTTTTTTTCTTGATTCTGCAAACACAAGCCATTACACACGACATATACATGAATATGACAGTTTAAATACTTAAAAACGGTGTTTTGTGTGCTTTTGCATGCTTAAAACAGCATTTTTATCTTGCTTTCACCAACATTAGCTATTATACACGACAGAAACATGAATATGACAGTTTAAATACTTGAAAACAGCATTTTGAATGTTTTTGCAAGCTGAAAACTTCTATTTTATCTTGATTTTGCAAACATAAGCCATTACACACGACATATACATGAATATGACAGTTTAAATACTTGAAAACGGTGTTTTGTATGCTTTTGCATGCTTAAAACAGCATTTTTATCTTGCTTTCATCAACATTAGCTATTATACACGACATATACATGAATATGACAGGTTAAATACTTGAAAACGGAATTTTTATGCTTTTGCATGCTTAAAACAGCATTTTATCTTGCTTTCACCAACATTAGCTATTATACACGACAGAAACATGAATATGACAGTTTAAATACTTGAAAACGGTGTTTTGTATGCTTTTGTATGCTTAAAACAGCATTTTTATCTTGCTTTCACCAACATTAGCTATTATACACGACAGAAACATGAATATGACAGTTTAAATACTTAAAAACAGCATTTTGTATGTTTTTGCAAGCTGAAAACAGCTATTTTATCTTGATTTTGCAAACATAAGCCATTACACACGACATATACAAGTAGTATGAGAGGCCACAACTCGCCCGCCGGAATGCAGACGGTAATTAAGATAATGATCGAAAGGTAATTAAGATAATGATTGAAAGGTAATTAAGGTAGCTGTGGAATTCAATTTTTAATTGGCGATTGCATATTTTGATAAAATGTTTGATGTAAAGATAAATTTTAATGTGATGTAATTTCTTAAATTTGGAATAATTTATATTTTGCCCTATTGAGATAATGTTATATTATTTGTAGACTTCAAATTTATATTAATTTGAAAAAATTTGTACAAATTGCATCTCAATTTCTTCGATATAGAGGTAATAAAACATATTTGCATAAACACCGATTTGTAATACCTGTAACAGAGATTATTTGGGGATAATGATTCAGGTTCATTTCTGAGTTTAACTTGCGGGCTAGACGATAGGTAATAACTTGTTGAAATTGAAAAGAAGCGGGTAGTTAGATTTCAATGCTGAGCAATTGTTATATTGAAGGACCGCCTGTCGACGGAATTACAGTTTCAATATGGGATATTACCTTGTTGAAGTTGGAAAAGAGTAATTATGGAATTAGAAACAAGTAAGCAATACAAATTTATCTATGTTAGTGCCATTACTACGGGATTAGGGAAGAAAATAATTGCAGTGCAGACTAGACGACAAAAATAATAGTTAATTACGGAATACTAGTTAGTTGAAATTTGAAAAGAATAATATGTCTCTAGAAATGGTTTAGGCGTAATGATTGTAATACAAAATTATATTTAAATCGCTTATAACTTGTATAGGTTTCAAGACTTTATGCGCGTCGAAAAGACATTAGAATAAATTAATGATTCATTATGGCATATAAGTTTAAAATCATGTTTCATTATGTTAAAATTTTCTAGACTTTTTGCCCTAGAAATTTCAATATTATTATTTAATTATTTTAAATGAACCAAAATATGATCCGGCCAAGACTTAGAAAATATTAGTTTATGATAATATATACTCTGCGATGATGATTAATGATCATAGCTTAATTTGTTAGAAAAATATTTCTCGATTTCAGGTTTTCAAAGTTAATATTGTCTGTTTCATTTCTGGATATGCCGTTATGATATTTTCAATATATTTTGTGTTCTATTACTTTTAATCTTTTAGAAATTATTTCCGTATTCAATGTCCATTATTTTTAATATTTTAATGATCCTCTTAGAAATAATTGCCTTGTTTCATTAGTTTCAAAATTTGTAAGTTATTTATAATTATTAGTATACAGAATTAAAATTATTTTTGTTTTAGAATACGTGTTTTCCTCTACATGCTATCTATTATTAGTTACTTTATTTAATTTATTTTGAAAAATTAGTGTAACATATTTTATAAATCGAAAATGTTTTGTATTGAGAAGCTAATTTGGTTAAATATTTTAAGTCAGTATTTTAAAGTATTCACCAGATCGATAATGTCAAACATTCAAGACCATTAATATATTATAATTTGTGAATATTGTCAAAAAAAAAAAAAAATTAGCTTGAGACATTCTTTAGAATTATAGTAAGTAACTTTAATGGAAATTTTTCAATTACTGGAAAAAAGTATACTTGAATTATATTTATAAGGTATAGAAACAAAACTAATATTTCAAAAAATTCAAAGATATATCTAGTATATCTAAAGAAATTGTTGGATTGTTGTAAAAATATGTACCTACATGTCTGAAATATTTTTATAAATAAATAAAGGAATAGAAGTATTATTTATTATGTTTCGTTCTTTCATGTTAATTCGGAAATTTTGGCGAAATTAATAACTGAAAGTAATTAGTTTCCATTTAAAAATCCTTTGCAATTTATCTAACTTATTTAATTGCTTAACGTTTACAGAAATACTGATTTGGAATGTATTAGTTAATTTTAAGTTTGTATTACATATGATACAGATTCTATATACAAAAATAAGTTGACATTACTCTGATTATATTTATGAAACAAATTTACAAAATTATTATGTGTTAATACTAAATATCAAATATATCAAACAATTATAACCGCAGACAGAGTGTAAAACTTTATAAAGCATGTCTATGGGGAACCTTAGCCATCATCGAATATTTCTAAATATAATCATTTTCAATTATTCATTTTACAACTAAATATTTACTTACAACAAAATGAATTACGCTAATATCATAAATTTAAATAAATATTTTGTATATCAAAATAAATTATGGTAAATATAACTTTAAAATGAATTGCTAAATTGTAATAAAAAATATGTGTAAGAAATGTATTTATAAATAACAGAGTAAAAGTATTGCTTTTTATTTTGTTTCATTTCTTTAATTTCGATACTTTTTATTATAATAATTTAGTTTTGCTTAGATCTTTTGCGGGGGTCCCAAAAATCATGCTTACAAAGTGTACTGTCCACAAACAAACAAATATGAAGAAGTTTGTAAAGATAAAGGCTTTACACTTAATTATAAAAATTCACAAATTATAAATTTTAATTGTTTAAAGTCATTAATTTTTAATAATATTCAAAATGGTCCCATAATACATTCTGAATACATTAGATGCACAGCAGATCATGCTGTTATAACCAAAAAGGAAACGAAAACATTTAATATTGAATTTTTAAAAACGTAGATTAATTGACAATGTAAATAGTGTGCCTTATGGAATAAAGAAAATTAGATTTAATTAGTATAAGTTATAGAATCTTTATTTTTATATTATTGATATATAATAAATGGTCTTAAGAAGAACGTAGATTAATTGAAATTGTAAATATTGTGCCTTATGGAATAAAGAAATTAGATTTAATTAGTATAAATTATAAAATCTGTATTGTTTACTTGTATATATTTGTATTATTTTATATTATTATTAATATTTTAAAAATAAATTGTCTTACGTTATAAGAAAGAAAAGTGTTTAAAATATATATACATCCTAATTGTTCACTAATTACTAATACGAGTACATTTACAAAATTATTTAGCTAATTAGAATATAACGATAGGTAAGTATTTGATAAATGTGTAAATTTGGAAAATTCTCATATTTGCATTTTCTAATTACTTCAAAATAAATATATAAAGAGCATACAACTTTTCAAGTTAAATTCATTTCTACAAATAATGAGTTACAACAAAGTTCAAGTTGAGCGGATTATTCCGAAATATAATGAAGAAGAGTTATATAAACGATCAGCAAAATTGTATCCAATTCAACAATATTGTGTTAAATCATCGGAAAATTGGGACATTGACGAAAATTGTCAGCAGCATCAGAATGATAATGAAGAAGAGTTATACAGAAGAGCGGCACAGTTGTACCCAGTTCAACAATATTATGTTGAATCCGCGGAGAACTGGGATATTGAAGAAAATTGTCAGCAGAAGAAAGATGATGTATTGTTACAAGAAAAACAAAACGTTCTTCACCCAATACAACAATATAAAACAGAGTGTACAGAAAATTGGGATGATTGCAATGAATCTACCTATAACCCTGTAGAAAGTATCAAAAATAAACATATTTTAATTCGTCCAACAGGTTATAATATGACAAAGAAGGAAAAGAAACAATTCTATGCTGAAGAAAGAAGAAGATGGAAGGAATTGAAGAAGGAAACAAAAATAAATTTCTTAAATTAATTATAACAATTTATTGTAAAAATGTATTGCTTAAATAAAAACAGTTTTTAAAAAATTATGAATTTTATTAAACTAATAATAATAATGATTTTTAAAATTATACTGAGTTCTCGTTTGGTAATTTTCGTCGTTTAGATAGATAATGGCAGAATGTCATTATGAATTCATTATGTAACTTGCAGCTAAATATCTATTAGGAAGTGATTCATGTTGCTATTTGTTCAAATTGTGTTATAAAAGGAGCTGGAACATATTTTTTCATCATTATACCTTTACTTGTGTATATTAGAAGTTGGTATCATGGCTGCGAATAATTCTATTGAGAGCATGTCGAAGGATGTTTGTGGATGGAAGGATATTTTTTCAACAACCGGTAAGTCCGAATTTATTTTAATGTTTATGAAAAAGGTAACTAAAATTTTATTTCTTCCAGAGGATGTTCCTGACACTAGGCAAAAAAGGAAATTAAATAGTCCCTTAACCGAGGAAGTTAAAAAAGTGAAACTGACAACATTGAAAGACGGCTCATCGCCAATTTTAAAAGATGTTGAGATAATGCCGATAATATATCCAAATATCATAATACTTGATGACGAGGAAAATGTCCACGAATCACAATCAGAAACCCCAGATGAGGAAAAAGACGATGACTGTGTGTTTGTTTGTACTTATAAGATAGACTATTAAATTGAAATTAGATGTAAGCTTATGTTAGGGTTAGGACTATGAATGAGTTTTTGTGTACAGTTATAAGATAGGTAGATTACTAATTTGATAAAAAATTATTTAAAATTAGATGTAAGTTTATGTCAGGTTAAGATATGTATTATTTTAAAATACGAATATACATACATTTAAAAATACCTTGTTACTTTTAATTACCTACTAGTTTCCCAACAAAACTTATTTGTTAATATTCGTTTGCGACAATGAAATGAAAGGACTTTTGGATACAGTTCTGTAGATTTAAATTTATTAAAATTCAACGTTTACTGACGAAGAATTATGTTCAATAATTTGAAACGTTGAATTTTAATTTTAACTCTGCAGAACTATATGTATCCAAAAAGTTTTTTTTTTATTTCAGTAATAAATATCAACAAATAAGTTTTTTGTGAAATTAATAGTTACCATAATCAATTTTATATTGCGTGCACAACGTATAACTGATTTAAAGTTCATTTGCGGTCGTTACAATTTCAAATATTATTTTCAGTCTTTTAAAATTTAATAATAATAATATCCAAGGGATCATTTATTTAAGTAAATGTAGGTCAAATCATCATGTAATGTACGAAATTGTAGCCAATCAGGAGTGCGAGCATTTTAATTATCCCTTCGCGTCATTATTTTAGGTACTCGTATGTATTTACAAACTAAAACTAACAACCCTCAGGAAAATTTAAAATAACCATATATGGTTATTTACCTAAATTAGATAAATACCAAAATTTAATATACTTATTCACAAATCCAAATAAATATTTGGTATTATTTGCCTATTTTGATATAAAATTTGTTGCATTTTTCAATTATAATTCAAAAACCAATATTTCAGAAAACATGTATTATTTTAGTTTAAATAAATAAACAGGAAATACTACAGATAAATAAGGATTAATGATAAACTAGTTTGATTAGGTGGTGACTCATTTTGCTGTACATCTGATTGAAATCAATTGTAAATTTCCACAATATAACCGTATTTTATGACTTACCTCTATTTATTTCTTGTTCCAACTTCAAAAGATTGCCAAGTTCACAAATAATTGTCCACAATTCATGAATAACACAAATATTTAAAAAATAACTCACAATGAAGGAATAAAATTCCAGTGGTCGCGAGATGAGCACATGTCTTCAACAAATCTCACAACTAAATGAATCCCTGTACAGTTATTACAAGGGAGAAGAAGAATACTTAGGGAGTATAGTGACTGCTCCCGAATCAAGTTACTTACAATAATTTTAAAGACAATTATGTTATAGAATGTTTTAAATTAAATATTTATCTGGCGGTTAAAACATGTAGTGTGAAATTCGCGTATATCACAATCTGAAAGTAATATTTCAAAATAATTGATACTTACATATAGTTATTATTTACTTAGAATACGTTTTCAAATCGGCATACAATATTTACTAAGATTGACTGCAACTATAATCCCAAATTATATGTATCGAAACTAAGATATGAAGCAAAATTCTAATTAATACTACTATACTTTATTTATAAATATATTTCACACATTAAAATTCAACAATTTCTATTTAAGTTAATTACAATAATTGTAAACACATTTATGTTATGGAATAGTATAGGTAAATTTCCCTGAAATAATATTTTTAACTAAATACAAATGTATTACATTTAAATATTTCTTTACAACAAAACTTATTTATTGTTATTTCCTTGCGATAAATGACTGGTAATCGGGGTCGCCGTGATAATAAGAAGTTATACATTCTGAAAATTATATTAAAAAATAATTCACACTTAGGTATAATTGTGCGTTATAAAGAAATTATCGTTACACCTTTCAAAAAATTTTGAATTACCGTAGAAAATGTATATTTGAATTATATTTATAAGGTATGGAAATAGAAAATCATTCCACAAATTCAAAGATGTATGTAGTATAGCGAAATAAATTATGGTGTTTTCAAAAGAAATTGTTAGATTGTTGTAAAAATATGTACAGTTTGTATAAACGTATAGAATATTCATACATAATCTAGTAAGTATTTTTTTTGTCTTCCGGAAATTTCTTTATAACGCACAATTATACCTAAGTGTGAATTATTTTTTAATATAATTTTCAGAATGTATAACTTCTTATTATCACGGCGACCCCGATTACCAGTCATTTATCGCAAGGAAATAACAATAAATAAGTTTTGTTGTAAAGAAATATTTAAATGTAATACATTTGTATTTAGTTAAAAATATTATTTCAGGGAAATTTACCTATACTATTCCATAACATAAATGTGTTTACAATTATTGTAATTAACTTAAATAGAAATTGTTGAATTTTAATGTGTGAAATATATTTATAAATAAAGTATAGTAGTATTAATTAGAATTTTGCTTCATATCTTAGTTTCGATACATATAATTTGGGATTATAGTTGCAGTCAATCTTAGTAAATATTGTATGCCGATTTGAAAACGTATTCTAAGTAAATAATAACTATATGTAAGTATCAATTATTTTGAAATATTACTTTCAGATTGTGATATACGCGAATTTCACACTACATGTTTTAACCGCCAGATAAATATTTAATTTAAAACATTCTATAACATAATTGTCTTTAAAATTATTGTAAGTAACTTGATTCGGGAGCAGTCACTATACTCCCTAAGTATTCTTCTTCTCCCTTGTAATAACTGTACAGGGATTCATTTAGTTGTGAGATTTGTTGAAGACATGTGCTCATCTCGCGACCACTGGAATTTTATTCCTTCATTGTGAGTTATTTTTTAAATATTTGTGTTATTCATGAATTGTGGACAATTATTTGTGAACTTGGCAATCTTTTGAAGTTGGAACAAGAAATAAATAGAGGTAAGTCATAAAATACGGTTATATTGTGGAAATTTACAATTGATTTCAATCAGATGTACAGCAAAATGAGTCACCACCTAATCAAACTAGTTTATCATTAATCCTTATTTATCTGTAGTATTTCCTGTTTATTTATTTAAACTAAAATAATACATGTTTTCTGAAATATTGGTTTTTGAATTATAATTGAAAAATGCAACAAATTTTATATCAAAATAGGCAAATAATACCAAATATTTATTTGGATTTGTGAATAAGTATATTAAATTTTGGTATTTATCTAATTTAGGTAAATAACCATATATGGTTATTTTAAATTTTCCTGAGGGTTGTTAGTTTTAGTTTGTAAATACATACGAGTACCTAAAATAATGACGCGAAGGGATAATTAAAATGCTCGCACTCCTGATTGGCTACAATTTCGTACATTACATGATGATTTGACCTACATTTACTTAAATAAATGATCCCTTGGATATTATTATTATTAAATTTTAAAAGACTGAAAATAATATTTGAAATTGTAACGACCGCAAATGAACTTTAAATCAGTTACACGTTGTGCACGCAATATAAAATTGATTATGGTAACTTTAACTATTAATTTCACAAAAAACTTATTTGTTGATATTTATTACTGAAATAAAAAAAAAACTTTTTGGATACATATAGTTCTGCAGAGTTAAAATTAAAATTCAACGTTTCAAATTATTGAACATAATTCTTCGTCAGTAAACGTTGAATTTTAATAAATTTAAATCTACAGAACTGTATCCAAAAGTCCTTTCATTTCATTGTCGCAAACGAATATTAACAAATAAGTTTTGTTGGGAAACTAGTAGGTAATTAAAAGTAACAAGGTATTTTTAAATGTATGTATATTCGTATTTTAAAATAATACATATCTTAACCTGACATAAACTTACATCTAATTTTAAATAATTTTTTATCAAATTAGTAATCTACCTATCTTATAACTGTACACAAAAACTCATTCATAGTCCTAACCCTAACATAAGCTTACATCTAATTTCAATTTAATAGTCTATCTTATAAGTACAAACAAACACACAGTCATCGTCTTTTTCCTCATCTGGGGTTTCTGATTGTGATTCGTGGACATTTTCCTCGTCATCAAGTATTATGATATTTGGATATATTATCGGCATTATCTCAACATCTTTTAAAATTGGCGATGAGCCGTCTTTCAATGTTGTCAGTTTCACTTTTTTAACTTCCTCGGTTAAGGGACTATTTAATTTCCTTTTTTGCCTAGTGTCAGGAACATCCTCTGGAAGAAATAAAATTTTAGTTACCTTTTTCATAAACATTAAAATAAATTCGGACTTACCGGTTGTTGAAAAAATATCCTTCCATCCACAAACATCCTTCGACATGCTCTCAATAGAATTATTCGCAGCCATGATACCAACTTCTAATATACACAAGTAAAGGTATAATGATGAAAAAATATGTTCCAGCTCCTTTTATAACACAATTTGAACAAATAGCAACATGAATCACTTCCTAATAGATATTTAGCTGCAAGTTACATAATGAATTCATAATGACATTCTGCCATTATCTATCTAAACGACGAAAATTACCAAACGAGAACTCAGTATAATTTTAAAAATCATTATTATTATTAGTTTAATAAAATTCATAATTTTTTAAAAACTGTTTTTATTTAAGCAATACATTTTTACAATAAATTGTTATAATTAATTTAAGAAATTTATTTTTGTTTCCTTCTTCAATTCCTTCCATCTTCTTCTTTCTTCAGCATAGAATTGTTTCTTTTCCTTCTTTGTCATATTATAACCTGTTGGACGAATTAAAATATGTTTATTTTTGATACTTTCTACAGGGTTATAGGTAGATTCATTGCAATCATCCCAATTTTCTGTACACTCTGTTTTATATTGTTGTATTGGGTGAAGAACGTTTTGTTTTTCTTGTAACAATACATCATCTTTCTTCTGCTGACAATTTTCTTCAATATCCCAGTTCTCCGCGGATTCAACATAATATTGTTGAACTGGGTACAACTGTGCCGCTCTTCTGTATAACTCTTCTTCATTATCATTCTGATGCTGCTGACAATTTTCGTCAATGTCCCAATTTTCCGATGATTTAACACAATATTGTTGAATTGGATACAATTTTGCTGATCGTTTATATAACTCTTCTTCATTATATTTCGGAATAATCCGCTCAACTTGAACTTTGTTGTAACTCATTATTTGTAGAAATGAATTTAACTTGAAAAGTTGTATGCTCTTTATATATTTATTTTGAAGTAATTAGAAAATACAAATATGAGAATTTTCCAAATTTACACATTTATCAAATACTTACCTATCGTTATATTCTAATTAGCTAAATAATTTTGTAAATGTACTCGTATTAGTAATTAGTGAACAATTAGGATGTATATATATTTTAAACACTTTTCTTTCTTATAACGTAAGACAATTTATTTTTAAAATATTAATAATAATATAAAATAATACAAATATATACAAGTAAACAATACAGATTTTATAATTTATACTAATTAAATCTAATTTCTTTATTCCATAAGGCACAATATTTACAATTTCAATTAATCTACGTTCTTCTTAAGACCATTTATTATATATCAATAATATAAAAATAAAGATTCTATAACTTATACTAATTAAATCTAATTTTCTTTATTCCATAAGGCACACTATTTACATTGTCAATTAATCTACGTTTTTAAAAATTCAATATTAAATGTTTTCGTTTCCTTTTTGGTTATAACAGCATGATCTGCTGTGCATCTAATGTATTCAGAATGTATTATGGGACCATTTTGAATATTATTAAAAATTAATGACTTTAAACAATTAAAATTTATAATTTGTGAATTTTTATAATTAAGTGTAAAGCCTTTATCTTTACAAACTTCTTCATATTTGTTTGTTTGTGGACAGTACACTTTGTAAGCATGATTTTTGGGACCCCCGCAAAAGATCTAAGCAAAACTAAATTATTATAATAAAAAGTATCGAAATTAAAGAAATGAAACAAAATAAAAAGCAATACTTTTACTCTGTTATTTATAAATACATTTCTTACACATATTTTTTATTACAATTTAGCAATTCATTTTAAAGTTATATTTACCATAATTTATTTTGATATACAAAATATTTATTTAAATTTATGATATTAGCGTAATTCATTTTGTTGTAAGTAAATATTTAGTTGTAAAATGAATAATTGAAAATGATTATATTTAGAAATATTCGATGATGGCTAAGGTTCCCCATAGACATGCTTTATAAAGTTTTACACTCTGTCTGCGGTTATAATTGTTTGATATATTTGATATTTAGTATTAACACATAATAATTTTGTAAATTTGTTTCATAAATATAATCAGAGTAATGTCAACTTATTTTTGTATATAGAATCTGTATCATATGTAATTCAAACTTAAAATTAACTAATACATTCCAAATCAGTATTTCTGTAAACGTTAAGCAATTAAATAAGTTAGATAAATTGCAAAGGATTTTTAAATGGAAACTAATTACTTTCAGTTATTAATTTCGCCAAAATTTCCGAATTAACATGAAAGAACGAAACATAATAAATAATACTTCTATTCCTTTATTTATTTATAAAAATATTTCAGACATGTAGGTACATATTTTTACAACAATCCAACAATTTCTTTAGATATACTAGATATATCTTTGAATTTTTTGAAATATTAGTTTTGTTTCTATACCTTATAAATATAATTCAAGTATACTTTTTTCCAGTAATTGAAAAATTTCCATTAAAGTTACTTACTATAATTCTAAAGAATGTCTCAAGCTAATTTTTTTTTTTTTTTGACAATATTCACAAATTATAATATATTAATGGTCTTGAATGTTTGACATTATCGATCTGGTGAATACTTTAAAATACTGACTTAAAATATTTAACCAAATTAGCTTCTCAATACAAAACATTTTCGATTTATAAAATATGTTACACTAATTTTTCAAAATAAATTAAATAAAGTAACTAATAATAGATAGCATGTAGAGGAAAACACGTATTCTAAAACAAAAATAATTTTAATTCTGTATACTAATAATTATAAATAACTTACAAATTTTGAAACTAATGAAACAAGGCAATTATTTCTAAGAGGATCATTAAAATATTAAAAATAATGGACATTGAATACGGAAATAATTTCTAAAAGATTAAAAGTAATAGAACACAAAATATATTGAAAATATCATAACGGCATATCCAGAAATGAAACAGACAATATTAACTTTGAAAACCTGAAATCGAGAAATATTTTTCTAACAAATTAAGCTATGATCATTAATCATCATCGCAGAGTATATATTATCATAAACTAATATTTTCTAAGTCTTGGCCGGATCATATTTTGGTTCATTTAAAATAATTAAATAATAATATTGAAATTTCTAGGGCAAAAAGTCTAGAAAATTTTAACATAATGAAACATGATTTTAAACTTATATGCCATAATGAATCATTAATTTATTCTAATGTCTTTTCGACGCGCATAAAGTCTTGAAACCTATACAAGTTATAAGCGATTTAAATATAATTTTGTATTACAATCATTACGCCTAAACCATTTCTAGAGACATATTATTCTTTTCAAATTTCAACTAACTAGTATTCCGTAATTAACTATTATTTTTGTCGTCTAGTCTGCACTGCAATTATTTTCTTCCCTAATCCCGTAGTAATGGCACTAACATAGATAAATTTGTATTGCTTACTTGTTTCTAATTCCATAATTACTCTTTTCCAACTTCAACAAGGTAATATCCCATATTGAAACTGTAATTCCGTCGACAGGCGGTCCTTCAATATAACAATTGCTCAGCATTGAAATCTAACTACCCGCTTCATTTCAATTTCAACAAGTTATTACCTATCGTCTAGCCCGCAAGTTAAACTCAGAAATGAACCTGAATCATTATCCCCAAATAATCTCTGTTACAGGTATTACAAATCGGTGTTTATGCAAATATGTTTTATTACCTCTATATCGAAGAAATTGAGATGCAATTTGTACAAATTTTTTCAAATTAATATAAATTTGAAGTCTACAAATAATATAACATTATCTCAATAGGGCAAAATATAAATTATTCCAAATTTAAGAAATTACATCACATTAAAATTTATCTTTACATCAAACATTTTATCAAAATATGCAATCGCCAATTAAAAATTGAATTCCACAGCTACCTTAATTACCTTTCAATCATTATCTTAATTACCTTTCGATCATTATCTTAATTACCGTCTGCATTCCGGCGGGCGAGTTGTGGCCTCTCATACTACTTATACATGAATATGACAGTTTAAATACTTAAAAACGGTGTTTTGTATGCTTTTGCATGCATAAGACAGCATTTTTATCTTGCTTTCACCAACATAAGCTATTATACACGACATAAACATGAATATGACAGTTTAAATACTTGAAAACGGTATTTTGTATGCTTTTGCATGCTTAAAACAGCATTTTATCTTGCTTTCACCAACATTAGCTATTATACACGACAGAAACATGAATATGACAGTTTAAATACTTGAAAACAGCATTTTGTATATTTTTGCAAGCTGAAAACAGGTATTTTATCTTGATTTTGCAAACATAAGCCATTACACACGACATATATATGAATATGACAGTTAAAATACTTGAAAACGGTGTTTTGTAAGCTTTTGCATGCTTAAAACAGCATTTTTATCTTGCTTTCACCAACATTAGCTACTATGCACGACAGAAACATGAATATGACAATTTAAATACTTGAAAACAGCATTTTGTATGTTTTGCAAGCTGAAAACAGCTATTTTATCTTGATTTTGCAAACATAAGCCATTACACACGACATATACATGAATATGACAGTTTAAATACTTGCAAACGGAGTTTTGTATGCTTTTGCATGCTTAAAATAGCATTTTTATCTTGCTTTCACCAACATTAGCTATTATACACGACAGAAACATGAATATGACAGTTTAAATACTTTAAAACAGCATTTTGTATGTTTTTGCAAGCTGAAAACAGCTATTTTATCTTGATTTTGCAAACATAAGCCATTACACACGACAAATACATGAACATGACAGTTTAAATACTTGAAAACGGTGTTTTGTATGCTTTTGCATGCTTAAAACAGCATTTTTATCTTGCTTTCACCAACATTAGCTATTATACACGACAGAAACATGAATATGACAGTTTAAATACTTGAAAACGGTGTTTTGTATGCTTTTGTATGCTTAAAACAGCATTTTTATCTTGCTTTCACCAGCATTAGCTATTATACACGACAGAAACATGAATATGACAGTTTAAACACTTGAAAACAGCATTTTGTATGTTTTTGCAAGCTAAAACATCTATTTTATCTTGATTTTGCAAACATAAGCCATTACACACGACATATACACGAATATGACAGTTTAAATACTTGAAAACGGTGTTTTGTATGCTTTTGCATGCTTAAAACAGCATTTTTATCTTGCTTTCGCCATCATTAGCTTTTATACACGACAGAAACATGAATATGCCAATTTAAATAATTGAAAACAGCATTTTGTATGTTTTTTCAAGCTGAAAACATCTATTTTATCTTGCTTTTGCAAACATAAGCCATTACACACGACATATACATGAATATGACAGTTTAAATACTTAAAAACGGTGTTTTGTATGCTTTTGCATGCATAAGACAGCATTTTTATCTTGCTTTCACCAACATTAGCTATTATACACGACAGAAACATGAATATGACAGTTTAAATACTTGAAAACGGTGTTTTGTATGCTTTTGTATGCTTAAAACAGCATTTTTATCTTGCTTTCACCAGCATTAGCTATTATACACGACAGAAACATGAATATGACAGTTTAAACACTTGAAAACAGCATTTTGTATGTTTTTGCAAGCTAAAACATCTATTTAATCTTGATTTTGCAAACATAAGCCATTACACACGACATATACACGAATATGACAGTTTAAATACTTGAAAACGGTGTTTTGTATGCTTTTGCATGCTTAAAACAGCATTTTTATCTTGCTTTCGCCAACATTAGCTTTTATACACGACAGAAACATGAATATGCCAATTTAAATAATTGAAAACAGCATTTTGTATGTTTTTTCAAGCTGAAAACAGCTATTATATCTTGATTTTGCAAACATAAGCCATTACACACGACATATACATGAATATGACAGTTTAAATACTTGAAAACGGTGTTTTGTATGCTTTTGCATGCTTGAAACAGCATTTTTGTCATGCTTTCACCAACATTAGCTATTATACACGACAGAAACATGAATATGACAGTTTAAATACTTGAAAACGTTGTTTTGTATGCTTTTGCATGCTTAAAACAGCATTTTTATGTTGATTTTGCAAACATAAGCCATTACACACGACATATACATGAATATGACAGTTTAAATACTTGTAAACGGTGTTTTGTATGCTTTTGCATGCTTAAAACAGCATTTTTATCTTGCTTTCACCAACATTAGATATTATACACGACAGAAACATGAATATGACAGTTTAAATACTTGAAAACAGCATTTTGTATGTTTTTGCAAGCTGAAAACAGCTATTTTATCTTGATTTTGCAAACATAAGCCATTACACACGACATATACATGAATATGACAGTTTAAATACTTAAAAACGGTGTTTTGTATGCTTTTGCATGCATAAGACAGCATTTTTATCTTGCTTTCACCAACATTAGCTATTATACACGACATAAACATGAATATGACAGTTTAAATACTTGAAAACGGTATTTTGTATGCTTTTGCATGCTTAAAACAGCATTTTATCTTGCTTTCACCAACATTAGCTATTATACACGACAGAAACATGAATATGACAGTTTAAATACTTGAAAACAGCATTTTGTATATTTTTGCAAGCTGAAAACAGGTATTTTATCTTGATTTTGCAAACATAAGCCATTACACACGACATATACATGAATATGACAGTTAAAATACTTGAAAACGGTGTTTTGTAAGCTTTTGCATGCTTAAAACAGCATTTTTATCTTGCTTTCACCAACATTAGCTACTATGCACGACAGAAACATGAATATGATAATTTAAATACTTGAAAACAGCATTTTGTATGTTTTGCAAGCTGAAAACAGCTATTTTATCTTGATTTTGCAAACATAAGCCATTACACACGACATATACATGAATATGACAGTTTAAATACTTGCAAACGGTGTTTTGTATGCTTTTGCATGCTTAAAATAGCATTTTTATCTTGCTTTCACCAACATTAGCTATTATACACGACAGAAACATGAATATGACAGTTTAAATACTTTAAAACAGCATTTTGTATGTTTTTGCAAGCTGAAAACAGCTATTTTATCTTGATTTTGCAAACATAAGCCATTACACACGACAAATACATGAACATGACAGTTTAAATACTTGAAAACGGTGTTTTGTATGCTTTTGCATGCTTAAAACAGCATTTTTATCTTGCTTTCACCAACATTAGCTATTATACACGACAGAAACATGAATATGACAGTTTAAATACTTGAAAACGGTGTTTTGTATGCTTTTGTATGCTTAAAGCAGCATTTTTATCTTGCTTTCACCAGCATTAGCTATTATACACGACAGAAACATGAATATGACAGTTTAAACACTTGAAAACAGCATTTTGTATGTTTTTGCAAGCTAAAACATCTATTTTATCTTGATTTTGCAAACATAAGCCATTACACACGACATATACACGAATATGACAGTTTAAATACTTGAAAACGGTGTTTTGTATGCTTTTGCATGCTTAAAACAGCATTTTTATCTTGCTTTCGCCAACATTAGCTTTTATACACGACAGAAACATGAATATGCCAATTTAAATAATTGAAAACAGCATTTTGTATGTTTTTTCAAGCTGAAAACAGCTATTATATCTTGATTTTGCAAACATAAGCCATTACACACGACATATACATGAATATGACAGTTTAAATACTTGAAAACGGTGTTTTGTATGCTTTTGCATGCTTGAAACAGCATTTTTGTCATGCTTTCACCAACATTAGCTATTATACACGACAGAAACATGAATATGACAGTTTAAATACTTGAAAACGTTGTTTTGTATGCTTTTGCATGCTTAAAACAGCATTTTTATGTTGATTTTGCAAACATAAGCCATTACACACGACATAATATGTATATTATACATGAATATGACAGTTTAAATACTTGTAAACGGTGTTTTGTATGCTTTTGCATGCTTAAAACAGCATTTTTGTGTTGCTTTCACCAACATTAGCTATTATACACGACAGAAACATGAATATGACAGTTTAAATACTTGAAAACAGCATTTTGTATGTTTTTGCAAGCTGAAAACAGCTATTTTATCTTGATTTTGCAAACATAAGCCATTACACACGACATATACATGAATATGACAGATTAAATACTTAAAAACGGTGTTTAGTATGCTTTTGCATGCTTAAAACAGCATTTTATCTTGCTTTCACCAACATTAGTTATTATACACGACAGAAACATGAATATGACAGTTTAAATACTTGAAAACAGCATTTTGTATGTTTTTTGCAAGCTGAAAACAGCTATTTTATCTTGATTTTGCAAACATAAGCCATTACACACGACATATACATGAATATGACATTTTAAATACTTGAAAACGGTGTTTTGTATGCTTTTGCATGCTTAAAACAGCATTTTTATCTTGCTTTCACCAACATTAGCTATTATACAAGACAGAAACATGAATATGACAGTTTAAATACTTGAAAACGTTGTTTTGTATGCTTTTGCATGCTTAAAGAGCATTTTTATCTTGCTTTCACCAACATTACCTATTATACACGACAGAAACATGATTATGACAGTTTAAATACTTGAAAACAGCATTTTGTATGTTTTTGCAAGCTGAAAACAGCTATTTTATCTTGATTTTGCAAACATAAGCCATTACACACGACATATACATGAATATGACAGTTTAAATACTTGAAAACGGTGTTTTGTATGCTTTTGCATGCATAAAACAGCATTTTTATCTTGCTTTCACCAACATTAGCTATTATACACGACATATACATGAATATGACAGTTTAAATACTTGAAAACGGTATTTTGTAAGCTTTTGCATGCTTAAAACAGCATTTTATCTTGCTTTCACCAACATTAGCTATTATACACGACAGAAACATGAATATGATAGTTTAAATACTTGAAAACAGCATTTTGTATGTTTTTGCAAGCTGAAAACAGTTTTTTTCTTGATTCTGCAAACACAAGCCATTAGACACGACATATACATGAATATGACAGTTTAAATACTAAAAAACGGTGGTTTGTGTGCTTTTGCATGCTTAAAACAGCATTTTTATCTTGCTTTCACCAACATTAGCTATTATACACGACAGAAATTTGAATATGACAGTTTAAATACTTGAAAACAGCATTTTGAATGTTTTTGCTAGCTGAAAACTGCAATTTTATCTTGATTTTGCAAACATAAGCCATTACACACGACAAATACCTGAATATGACAGTTTAAATACTTGAAAACGGTGTTTTGTATGCTTTTGCATGCTTAAAACAGCATTTTTATCTTGCTTTCACCAACATTAGCTATTATACACGACAGAAACATGAATATGACAGTTTAAATACTTGAAAACAGCATTTTGTATGTTTTTGCAAGCTGAAAACAGCTTTTTTTCTTGATTCTGCAAACACAAGCCATTACACACGACATATACATGAATATGACAGTTTAAATACTTAAAAACGGTGTTTTGTGTGCTTTTGCATGCTTAAAACAGCATTTTTATCTTGCTTTCACCAACATTAGCTATTATACACGACAGAAACATGAATATGACAGTTTAAATACATGAAAACAGCATTTTGAATGTTTTTGCAAGCTGAAAACTTCTATTTTATCTTGATTTTGCAAACATAAGCCATTACACACGACATATACATGAATATGACAGTTTAAATACTTGAAAACGGTGTTTTGTATGCTTTTGCATGCTTAAAACAGCATTTTTATCTTGCTTTCACCAACATTAGCTATTATACACGACATATACATGAATATGACAGTTTAAATACTTGAAAACGGAATTTTTATGCTTTTGCATGCTTAAAACAGCATTTTATCTTGCTTTCACCAACATTAGCTATTATACACGACAGAAACATGAATATGACAGTTTAAATACTTGAAAACGGTGTTTTGTATGCTTTTGTATGCTTAAAACAGCATTTTTATCTTGCTTTCACCAACATTAGCTATTATACACGACAGAAACATGAATATGACAGTTTAAATACTTAAAAACAGCATTTTGTATGTTTTTGCAAGCTGAAAACAGCTATTTTATCTTGATTTTGCAAACATAAGCCATTACACACGACATATACATGAATATGACAGTTTAAATACTTGAAAACGGTGTTTTGTATGCTTTTGCATGCTTAAAACAGCATTTTTATCTTGCTTTCACCAACATTAGCTATTATACACGACATATACATGAATATGACAGTTTAAATACTTAAAAACGGAATTTTTATGCTTTTGCATGCTTAAAACAGCATTTTATCTTGCTGTCACCAACATTAGCTATTATACACGACAGAAAAATGAATATGACAGTTTAAATACTTGAAAACACCATTTTGTATGTTTTTGCAAGCTGAAAACAGCTACTTTATCTTGATTTTGCAAACAAAAGCCATTACACACGACATATACATGAATATGACAGTTTAAATACTTGAAAACAGCATTTTGTATGTTTTTGCAAGCTGAAAACAGCTATTTTATCTTGATTTTGCAAACATAAGCCATTACACACGACATATACATGAATATGACAGTTTAAATACTTGAAAACGGTGTTTTGTATGCTTTTGCATGCTTAAAACAGCATTTTTATCTTGCTTTCACCAACACTAGCTATTATACACGACATATACATGAATATGACAGTTTAAATACTTGAAAACGGAATTTTTATGCTTTTGCATGCTTAAAACAGCATTTTTATCTTGCTTTCACCAACATTAGCTATTATACACGACAGAAACATGAATATGACAGTTTAAATACTTGAAAACAGCATTTTGTATGTTTTTGCAAGCTGAAAACAGCTATTTTATCTTGATTTTGCAAACATAAGCCATTACACACAACATATACATGAATATGACAGTTTAAATACTTGAAAACGGTGTTTTGTATGCTTTTGCATGCTTAAAACAGCATTTTTATCTTGCTTTCACCAACATTAGCTATTATACACGACATATACATGAATATGACAGTTTAAATACTTGAAAACGGTGTTTTGTATGCTTTTGCATGCATAAAACAGCATTTTTTATCTTGCTTTCACCAACATTAGCTATTATACACGACATATACATGAATATGACAGTTTAAATACTTGAAAACGGTATTTTGTATGCTTTTGCATGCTTAAAACAGCATTTTATCTTGCTTTCACCAACATTAGCTATTATACACGACAGAAACATGAATATGATAGTTTAAATACTTGAAAACAGCATTTTGAATGTTTTTGCAAGCTGAAAACAGCTATTTTATCTTGATTTTGCAAACATAAGCCATTACACACGACAAATACATGAATATGACAGTTTAAATACTTGAAAACAGTGTTTTGTATGCTTTTGCATGCTTAAAACAGCATTTTTATCTTGCTTTCACCAACATTAGCTATTATACACGACAGAAACATGAATATGACAGTTTAAATAATTGAAAACGGTGTTTTGTATGCTTTTGTATGCTTAAAACAGCATTTTTATCTTGCTTTCACCAACATTAGCTATTATACACGACAGAAACATGAATATGACAGTTTACATACTTGAAAACAGCATTTTG